>JAJJMC010031261.1:4284587-4302315 GCA_023531435.1 Papaver californicum | reverse complement strand
ATTGGGTTTTCTAGAATCCGTCGGATTTTATCGGATTTCGGAATTCCAATAATCCTTAACCTTAACCTTATCGGATTTGTTAAAATCCCACGGAATTTAATCCGTTGACAGCCCTAAGAATGATGTCATCATGTGCAGATATTTTCACTCTAGTTTAAAAGGGTTTGCATTAACTTGGTTTGATAATTTACCAGAAGGAACAATACATTCATATACCCAATTGGCCCGTAAATTCCTGGAAACATACATGTACAGCAAACCTGCTAATACTGGAATGGATAAGTTATTTGCTCTTGCATCCTGTACCGAAGAAACTAATCGAGATTACACTGATCACTGGCAATCAATCTGTCAAGCTACAAGCAATGTTAGTCCAGATATCACTATCAATTTTACAAATGGGGAATATCAAACCGCATGAGCCCACTCTTCATAGATATTCATGGTGCAAATCCCAAAACTGAAGGAGATTTGATAGTAATTATTAAGAAGCATGCAAGACTTCAAGATATACAAAGACAGAATCCAAGAGTAATTTCTCAAAATCAGAAAAGTGCGCACATAACAAGTTCTGCTGAAGCAGCATCAAGTTCCGAAAAACGAGTTGCGAATGAAAATCCTTCTAATGATTCTAAGATGGGCAGAATAGCTGTTGAAAGAAAATTCAACAAACAATTCAAAGATCGAGTTTTTACTAAACTCAATACTGGGTATTCTCGGATTCTAAATTCAATTAAAAATATACAAGATTTTGAATGGCCATGGCCTAAAAGAAGGCAACCTTCGGACACAAAAAATTTCAAAGACTACTGTGAATATCATTGTTTTTACGGTCATGCTACAAATAAATGTAGAAACCTGAAGATACAAGTTCAAAAGTTAATTGATGCGGGAGAATTGAAAGAGTTTCTTCATCTACCTGATCCACCACTGAGACCATGTCTAGGAAATACTATAACTATTCCGGAGAATAGTCAAACTATCAATACAATTTCCCACACAGAGTCAGGTCAACTATCTATGAATAGAGCAATTGACATAAGATTACACAAAATAGTTGATGACCATGAAATTTTCAAAATTGCGGGTAGAATCGTAGAAACATGGGAAAATTGAGTGGCCGCACCATTAACCTTTTCGGCGAGCGAAGTTGATCAAGAAGTTGAAACACACAATGATCCATTAGTGCTCACTTTACCAATGTCTGGGTGGAATGTAAAATAGGTTCTCATGGATGATAGAAGTACACTTAATGTGTTGTTTTATGATACATTTTAAAGAATGGGGCTTAAGGATGATCAACTCACACCTTCATGTTACATCATTTATGGATATAATGGAATAACTTCAAAACCAAAAGGAGAAATTTTACTTGAAGTCATGGAGGGACCAATAAAGATCCATACCAAATTCAGTGTAGTAGAGGCACCATCCCCATATAATGCAATTATTGGGAGCCATTGGGTTCATCTTTTGAAAGGAGTAACTGCAACTTATCATCAATATTTACGGTTTCTAACACCACAAGGAGAAATGGAAATTAAAGGAGATCAAAATGTGGCAAGAGCCTGCGTTTCACAGAAACACAGATGAATGAGGAACACACCCAAATACAACAACATAGAAAGAAAGAGCGAAAAGTCAAAGCTAAGGAAGATGCAATAAATCATTACATGACCGAAACTGCGGGAAAAGGTCTGTCAAATATAGCAAATATGAATTCCAAATCAGAAGAAGGTACACCAAAGGCTGGAACAAGTGACATCATACCTGAATAGCGATTAAAGGGAGCTCCCTCATTTTTAGGAGCCCCCAAACCTACTTTTTCAGCAGTTGAAGAAACTAAAAATGTCAATATTGGAACAGAAGAATCCCCAAAAATGATCAAGATTGGAACTTTAATTGAATCAGTACGGGAACGTGATTTGTTTAATCTACTCAAAGAATATGTTGACATTTTTTCTTGAAAAATGGGAGATATGCCAGGCATTTATCCGAGTATTGTTCGTCATGAATTACATATACATCCAGACACCACCCTATTTCGCTCCCCATCATTGATTAATTAGTGTATGCAATTGAAGGACATGAGGCTTTATCTTTTATGAATGGATATTCAAGGTACAATCAAATTACCTTAGCTGAAGAAGATCAAGAACATACTGCATTCTTTACCCCACATGCTTATATTGTTATACCAAAATGCCATTTGGACTAAAGAACGCGGGGGAAATATATCAGGCACTTGTGGATGAAATCTTCAAACCATGGATAGGCCGCACCTTGGAGGTTTATGTAGATCATATGCTTGTAAAAAGTAAATTTTCAAAAGATCATCTACAAGATTTAAAAGAAAATTTTGAAGCTCTGCGTAGATACAAAATGAAGATCATCTCGGATAAATGTATTTTTGGAGTTACATCATGAAAGTTTTTGGGATACTTGGTCACTAAAAAGGGTATTGAAGTTGATCCGTCCAAAATACAAACAATTGTTAATATACCTTCTCCAAAGAATATCAAAGAAGTACAAAAACTGAATGGTTGCTTAGCTGCACTTAATAGATTCATTGCTAGATCATCTGACAAGTTTAAACCCTTTTTTTATACTTTAAAGAAGAAGAGCATATTTGAGTGGAATGAAAACTGTGAGCAAGCCTTTCTGAACATCAAAGCTTATCCGCAACAATACTAGCATTACAAAAACCAGAACCAGAAGATGTGTTAGCTTTATACATAACTGCAACAGAAGATGCATTAAGTGCGGTATTGGTATGAACAAATGAGAAAGTGGAAAAACCAGTGTATTACATCAGCAAAATCTTAACGCTGCCGAAAGGAATTACACCAAAATTGAGCAATTGGTACTGGCATTAGTTTGTGCCACACAAAATTACGCACCTATTTCTTAACACATTATGTTCGGGTGCCAAGTAAAGATCCATTAGAATCTGTACTGAAGAATGTAGGAAAAGTAGGAAGAATAACAAAGTGGAACACACAGTTAAAATAATTCCATATCTTGTTTGAAATACAAACCACACAAAAATAACAAATTCTAGCAGATTTCCTTGCAGATTTACCATTAGACAATGGATCTGAAATTCAAGGTATGCCAGAGAAAGAAGAGGATGATGATGATTCTCAAGATATTTTAAATTCTGTTAATTCCTGCAGAGAAGAAGTGTTCGTTGATGGGGCACGAAATAAAGAAGGAGCGGGAATAGGAATTGTAATTACAACTCCTACTGGAGATCGAATTGTGCAGGCATTTCGTCTAGAATTTAGAGAACACACAAATAACATAGCGGAATATGAAGTTGTAGTTCATGATTTCAAACTCATCATCGAACTGGGAATAAGTGATGTTCGACTTACAAGTGATTCTCAATTGGTGATTCAACAAGTTGAATTAAAATATCAAGCATTTAATGAGGATTTGATAGAATACAAGAATCTTGTTCAACAATTAGCATCACAATTCCCGAATATAACTTTTTGACATTTATCTAGAGAGAGAAATCGTCATGCTGACGCATTAGCATATATTTCTTCAATGTTAAAAGATCAAAACACATCAACAATCAAAATTGGACGTATGAACCATCAATTAAGACAAAATCAGTCGATAATTTAGAAGAGAAAGTAGATGAAGACCTTGAAGATGCAACCATTAAAGATGATGTAATTTTTCCACAGAGATTAGAAGATGAATCATTATCTGAAGAATATTGGAGACTCCCATTACATAAGCCCTTGCAAAATGAAATATTACCCGCAAACACAAAAGATGCAAGGAAATTCAATCAAAGTCTATAAATTATCAGTTGCGAGATAAAATTTTATACCACAAATCCTTTTTAGGACCATTACTTCGATGTCTGTCAAGAAGCGAAGGAAAACGCATTCTCACTGATATTCATTATGGAGATGCGGGAAATCATAGTGGAAGACGCTCACTTGCACTAAAATCAAGAATGCAAGGGTATTACTAGCCATTTATGAATAAAGATGCATCTAATCTTGCAAGAAGATGTGAAGAATGCCAACGCTTTGCTAAAAGGATCAAAGCTCCTGCAACAGAACTCAATTCTGTACTAAGCCCATGGCTATTTATGAAATAGGGAGTAGATATAGTTGGACCATTAGTGGAGGGCATACATATAAGAAAATACTTGATTGTAGCAACTGACTATTTCACTAAATGGGTCGAAGCAAAAGCTCTAGCTCGAATCAGAGATAATGATGTCTTTAAATTCTTGTTTGAAGACATAATTTGTATATTTAGAATCCCGGTGGCTATAGTTTTTGATAATGGAAAACAACTACAAAGAATCCCGGTGGCTATAGTTTTTGATAAGGGAAATATGTGCTACGTCAAATTCCAGAATACCAAAGAAAAAAGAAGGAAAAAAAGTTTGCACCTACAAGGGGAGGACCTTACATCATTCAAGATATTGCGGGACAGGGCTCATACCATCTACGGAATATGAACGAAGAAGTATTGCGGCATCCATGGAATGCACAATACCTCAGACCTTACTATCCATACGAAGAATAAAAACGGATCATGCAATAATAGCTTCAGTATCATGAGAATGTGCTAATCAATCACATCGTTTCATACTAGGTAAAGCATGACAAATGCTATCTCTCTAGAAAATCCATGTAAATGTCTATGAGTGTATGAATAATGGATATTTCATAAGCAAGAGATACCTAACATGACATTTCACTTATTGTGAAAATAGGTACAATCATTCTTTGAACATACTGCTTTCGCAATTGGGACCGCATTATTAACTTCTTTTTTGCCAGGGAGAAGTTGATCATGTAACTGTGCCCTCAAAGGTAACTTGAGATATACTTTTCACCTCGTGGTTTCTCAATTCATACAATTATTACAAAATTCAATTAAATGCATATGATTTTTTGAAATTAAAACAATCTATTCATATATATATATATATACAAAAATATATTGCAGGTGCTACATTGGAATAATCAAAAAGAAACATACGTATTAAAGAAAAAAAGAAATTACTAAGGGACGGAAGAATCAACACTTGGGGAAGGATGCTTAGGGATTTCTTTACGACCATACTCTTTGGTAAA
Organism: Papaver californicum; assembly: GCA_023531435.1. Classification (NCBI taxonomy): domain Eukaryota; kingdom Viridiplantae; phylum Streptophyta; class Magnoliopsida; order Ranunculales; family Papaveraceae; genus Papaver; species Papaver californicum. The sequence goes on along the minus strand of JAJJMC010031261.1, from coordinate 4,297,201 downwards.
TCCATCTTCCTTTAATTTATCTAGAGTATTTTTTATTGCATTTGATACCCTAATACGAGATTCAATCTTTAACCAAGAGATTTTGGCACGCGCAGTCTCAAGCTCCTGCTTCAATGCACTCACTTCGACCGCAGATTCTTTATCACGCGTTTCCCAATAAATTTTCCACCCCTGCTCAACAACTATATCACATGCAGTATTGTCAAGTCTCGAAGTCTCAAGCTTCAATTGCTTTTCTGCCTCTTCAGCTCTAGTGATTAACAAATCAAGCTGACACTGTGCTTCATCCGCCTTCATACTGGTAAGCTTTAATTGTCTCTCAGCCTCCTCTACTTTAGTGACCGCAAGTTGAAGTTGTCCCTCAACTTCTTTAACTCTAGCATTTGCAGTTCTGAGTTCTCCTTCAACTTTTTCATCTCTTGAAGTTGCGTTCTTGAAATTCTTCTCGAAGCCTGTAATATAATATGAAATAATAGATTAAATAATATAAGAAATTGTATTAAACCGCAATTATACAATACAATAAGATACCTTTTGCGAGGGATTCAGACCCTTCTAGTTCATGAACTATTACTTCTCTAGCATCATCAAGGGAATCAAATTCATTTGAGATTTTTTGGTAGTCGTCAGTAAGACGATGAAGATATTAACGATATCGATCCAACTCTACCTATTTCAATGAATCTCTGTGCCGTAATTATTTATTTCATTTGTAAACTTTTCCATCAATTTTTGTAAACGGTAAATATCAGTCTCACGCAAATGAACTGTTTCTGATAATCTAGAATTCTGGATCGAGCTTCTACAAGTGCATTTCCCTTAGCATGAGCATGCGTTACCGCATCATCTCTATCTTTGACGAGTTGAACAAAAAAAGAAGAATATCGAGAATCATGGAATGACCCGGAAATAGAAAATTCCACAAGAATATTTTTACGTTCCACATAAAGCCTACAGGTTTCCTCTTCCAATTTCTCTGATCGTGCACGTGCCTCAATAACACTATCTTTAGTCTACGAGAGAGCAACGTTATATTCCTTTTTCTTATGAAGAATATCCACATATTATAAACGATATTTTAAATCTGACTCTTCATACATGGACTTTGCGCGACTCAACTTGTCAATCAACTTGTTACATCTTTCCTTGATCTCCACATTTTCTTTATTGATCTTAATCACGTGATCCGAAATACGCTTGTCTCTATGAAGCATCCTATTTACAAGGTATGAACCCCCCGCTGATCCCATACATTATAATTTAGAGAAAAATAAAAATAAATTGAAGAAAGTAACAAAACAAAAAGATTAAACCTTGATTTTGAAGGTCCAGCAGTTGCTGACGAAGAACATTATTGTCCCGCTTCAATCCTGCTATATTTTTTATAGGGAAATCTTTTATGACAGTTTTCCCCGCAAGTTAGAATTTTCTTCTTCATCCTTAACCAGTTCAGTTTCTACTTGCCTATACTGTGCTTCCACTTTATCGACCGACCCATGAAGAACTTGTACGCAACATAAGCATCGTTTTGACCACGGGCAAGCTACAATATCTGGATTGTTAAGTTAATATATATATATACACATAATACCTGTAAGAGAGCTTGCCGAGGGAAAGAATATGCCTTACCATCTACAAGAGCAATTACATCTGCAAGAGAAGAAGGGAGATTAATATCAAAAGAAGAACGAACATGATTGCCTTGATCTCTTAACCAGGATTCTTTCACTGATTCGTAAGAAGCGGTTCGCATACGCTCACACAAAGTTGCTACCGCAGAAGAATATTTTTCTACGGGTCGAAAATCGTGCAGAACAGACAACAAATCCTTAGACACGAACCACCGAAAAGCCTCTTCTTCTTTACCAAAAAGGCTTTCATCTTCCATTCTTCCTTTTCCCTTATCATTGTGTGAAACACTCTCATGAACACCTTTATTGGTAGCATCAATGATAGTTATATTATTATCACCACCTTCATTAGTAACAAAAATAGTAGTTACTTTAGGTTCCTCTTTATCAGATGAACCTCTTTCTTCACTAACAGAATGCACAAGGTAATCATCTTCATATAAATGAGGAAAAAATTGAGAAGGAAAAAATAAAAACTGAGAAGTAGATGTACCAGAAAACCATGCTACATTCCAAGGAGATAGATCTCTCATCAATTTCAACCTCTCCCGTAACAACAGAAGAATCCACGGGCCCAACGGGTTCAGAACCTACAGGTTCAAGAAAAATCTCTCGCTCCTGATTTGTTGCTTGAAGTGGAACATTTTGTCTCTCTTCACCTTTTTCAAATCCATCATTTCCAGAACCAAGACCATCATTTTTTTCCAATGTTTTGTGGAAAAAACTAGTTGTATCAAGAATTTCCCCTTCCTCTTGCTCGGTAGAAGCACGAGACACAACCTTGATCGTTTTTTAACTCTACCAATATCCGATTAATAAAAATACAATTCATTAAATAAGATCCAGATATAATTTTTACAAATTCATTTAAATAATTAATATCTTTCTTCCTATAACAATAGCCTTTCGTTTCTTGTCCTCATCCCTTTCAGAATCTCCTTCCACTTGTAGCTATACAAAACAACAAAAATTAAATAATATTAAATAAACTAAACATGATAACCAAGTATTAGAATTGTATGTACCACATCATCATACGTGAAAGAAAAACCATCAAAATTTAATTTCCAGGGGCAATAAGTGTGGGAACCAGAAGTAAGGTTGCGAACCATATTCTCCTGTACAAACCTATAGATCCACGGGCCTTCAAATACTAAAGGGGTACGATACCACCTGAAATCATGATCAATACGAATTTTTTCTTTTAAAGGCATTTGCGTTCCAGGGATTTATTTTACCTTCGAATTATCGATCTCCCAAAACAGACGAAAACCTTTACCACCTCTTCGTCCAGGACCAACACTCCATTTTTTATAATTTTTTACAGCCATAGTATTAGCATAAGTAGCTTGAAAATTATCTACGATGTAATATTTACGCTCCACAAGATTGGGAACATAGCTCTTAAAATTTATTCCCCTTTACTACGTTTATGACATTCATTTAACATGCGCCACCAATTTCCATTATATTGATTAATGGATCGGCCTGCACAATGATTGTCAACTTTGCTTCGGCCCGTAAGAACTTCATACTGAAATGAATCTCCGCTCTTGTATAAAGGAAGATTTAAACCAGCATGCTGTGCACCCGCAGTTATCAACAATTTATCCGTACTATACATGAACTTCTTTATCATATCAAGTGTTATTTCATCATCTTCAGTGGGATCACAAAAAGAAACTTTAAACTTTTGAAGATTACGTTTTTCTTTGAACTCATCAAGATTCTCAGACCTAAAACTCAAACTATCACTGGCCCGCTTATTTCTAGAAGAAGTAGATTTCTTAGCCGCAACGAATGTACTATCGACATTTGATAAAGCTCGTACGGGATGAACAACATAAAGAGGTTGAGCTTCTGAGGTGCTAGATTTTCCTTCTTCCTTTGGTTTTTCCGCAAAATATCGAGATGTTTTCTTCTTTAAAGGTTACGCACTATGGTGCGGGACAGATCTAGACGCATTACTATCTTTTTCTCCTGACATGATGAATTCTATCTGCAAATAATCAACAAGGGCAAGAACAATTAATAGTGGATTCATCTTGATGAGGAAAATCAAGATCAAATAAAAAAACAGATTAATCATAGAAAATTTTGACAAACAAGTATCAGCCAGAAATTCTTCAAAAATTATCATTTTTTGTACCAATAGAAAGTAATCAAGATATTAATCAAACATGAACACTAGCGGAAAATTAGTTCTCTATTCGAGAAAATCGAAAGATTAGAATCATAGATTTACTAACAATCGTTGATTAAAGCTATAAACAAGACCATCATTACCATTATTCGCCATTAAAGTTCAGTCAAGAAGTTCAATTGACACAAATCAATATTTTAGGATCGACATTATCATCATTTTTCAAGCAATTTGATCATTAACATCACTGTCATTATTTTTCAAACAAATCACAAAACCAAAGTTCAAATAAAACCAGAGAATGAAAATAAAATTCTTACCTGCAACAATGGTAAAATCAAAAATCCTATCAGCAAAAGACTTGAACTCATAAGGAAAAGGCTACTCAATCTCGATGAAAAGAAATCTTTGATTCAAAGAGAAGATTGAGACACAAAGATTGAACTAATTAGATTATAAAAATCTATAAGAAAAGGTTTCTGAAAAGGAATGAAGTTAAGCCAAAACTTTATGAAGCAGAATACAAAGAAGATAGAGAATGAAAACAATAAATATGATAAGACTGGATTTAGTATGAAGATTTCAAAAACCGTCAGAAGAATAAAGTTAAATATGAGAGAGAAAGTTTATTAAGGATGTATAAATCGATAAAAACATGATTAATTTTCCTTTCAAAATTCTACCATACGTAGAATTCGAAAGAAAAAGGGGCAAATTGTGAATACCAAATCTCCACAGTAAACGTGCCAAAACTCTAACATAGGAGCATCAGATTCTGATGAAATGAGATGTACCAAATCAAGACTCAATAGATGATTTCATATCCCAACGAAGATCAACGGTAGGGATAAAATTAGACTGTTGTTGATCAAGACGTGACAGATGGAACAGAACTGACACACTTACCGCATGACAGACACGTCTCAATCATGCAAGTTGCGAGACAGAAGATTCAAAGCATGACACATCGCTCTCAGAAGCCACGTGCCGAACATGCATTAACATGGAAAAGATTGTATGGTCCATAATTCTATATGACCGCACCATATCCATGAAAAAACTCATGTGGAATAATTTAATTGGACAAAACAAGAAGCGAGACCGCAACAAGGATGCGATCCACCCAGTATGAAATCAAATAAGATAAGAAAGGCTCACATCATACCCTGCAGAATATAAAAAAAAACATGCGGAACGAGCCTCATACTAGGATATAGATAAGATCAAATAGCTCGAAAGAAAGAATTTAGGAGGGACCTATGAAATTTCCTATAAATACCAAACTCAAAACACAGAGAAAGGGGTCGGAAAAAACGATGGTGAAACAATAAGGACTAAGAAAATTAAATTAGGTAAGAATAGTTAGTATACTTTGTTTAATTTCTTCATTATATATAATCATTTCAATCATTAATAAATAATTATTTTACTGTGTAAATCTTACCTTTAATATCTTTAGATAATAAATTTATTTAACTATATTACGAGATTTTAAATGATCACAACTATATCACTAAATATTTAGTAATCACAACCAATACTATAACATTTTGTTTATGAGCGCATTTAGTCGTTAGATTTAGATCTTTCCCATGTTTAATAAGTCTGATGCCCTTTCGATCTTAATCCATTTTCAAAGAAAATTTGAAGTTTATGTCTCAAAATTAAGACCTTCCAATATGATAAGGGAGCAGAATAATGAAATTAAGTTTACTCTATACCTTAAGTCTTGTGGTATTTCACATCGTTTTATATGTCCACACACCTGGATAAAATGGTCTAGTCAAACGTCATCATACTGTGGAAATTGTTTAACCTTATTACTTGTTTCTCGTATACCACTTAAGTTTTGGTTTGATATTTTTCAAACTACATCATTTTTAACTAATAGACTGACATCGTCGTTGAGCTCTATTTATCCTTTAGAAAGTCTCTTAAAGCATCCACAGTCATAGACGGATCAAAGACTAAAATCAAAAATTAAATATCAAACTTTTTAATTATATTTCGTCTAAAACGTAACGGTTGTAATAGTAAATTTTGATCAAGTGAAAACTAAGTTAACGCTTGGTATTGGGCGGAATACTAAGGATCCGTCTGTTGGGACGGACACTGGATTAGTGCTCGGTGGAAGACGTAGTATAATTGTAGACGCACGTGTAAGAGCATGCCCAAGTGACAGGCGTGGTCCTAGACAACCGCCTGATGGGGCGTAACACTACGTTCACGCCTGATGAATCTTCAGACGCACGTCTAGGTAAACGCCCAAGTGATAGGCGTGGCCCTAGACAACCGCCTGATGGGGCGTAACACTACGTTCAATCTTCATACGTACGTCTAGGTAAACGCCTGCACGAGACGCACTGGTAATGTCACGCCTGGCACGAGACGTACAGATAAGTTAACGCTCTACCATATTCGTGTTTGGTCCAGTTCTCGGATCAAAATATGATCCCAAACAGTAGAAAAGCTGGACCATAACCCAAATTTATTCTCCCACTGTGATTGATTTTGGACGAACCAAAGACCAAATTTAAGTTTGGTCCAGATTTTAATCTCACGACCGTGGACGCTCATAGACACTAAACCAGACTATTTTAATCCAAGGGTTTTCGGTGTCTTTGTTTTCTTTACTTGTGTACATATGTTGAGCATAAATTGGCTTCTCGACACTGCCATGCTTTTTCTTTAGTTATAGTACCCAACAAAAGGGTTATTATTGTTATCATATTCCTACCAAATCTGTGTACGTCTCATAACATTTCGAGTTCGATGAACAAACTTTCCCTTGTATGCCAGCAACATCGACTTCTTCTTGTCATTCATCCGCCACACATGTATGGTTCCCCATATTATTCTTCCTCTTTCTACTATTCTTTTCCCTTTTTCCCAGTCCCGGCCACAATCCAATCCCACTTTATATTGTTCACCTCAAGCTACATCACCTCCATCCAATCTCACCCTTGTGAACATGAACTTTAATTTCACTCACATACACTACCATCTCAATCAACTGACACATCATCTCCACCACTTTAATCTAACCCACCGTCTTTTATCCCACTACTGCCACAGATAATTGAATGAAATACCCAAAACACTACTATATATTAATTCTCACCCAATGGATACTCGGTCCAAAAAACGGGTTTTTAAACCAATAATTATACAGTCCATGCAGGCTACCAGACATCCACTTGTTACTACAAATCTGTAGAACCTACCTGTTACACTCAAGCTGTAGGTGATTCAAAGTGGAGGGCTTCCATGGATGTGGAATTTAATGATCTTATCAAAAATAGCACATGGTGTCTTGTTCAATAGTCGTCGTCATATAATGTCGTCGAGTGTCAATGCGGTATTACAAATCAGGTATGTGGGAGTATTGAGCGTTATAAAACACGTTTAGCGGCAAAGGGGTTTACTCATCAAGAAGGACTAAACTTTTAGTCCGTCGGTCAAGCCTTTCATTGTTCAAGTTGTTATGTCTATCGGTTAGTGACACTTGGTTTGTGCGTTAATTGGATGTGCAAAATGCTTCCGTACATGGTATTTTACAGGAAAAGTTCCATATGAAACCACCTTCGGGGTTTTGTTGATTCTCGCTTCCCGATCATGTTTGGCATTTGTACAAATGTTTATATGGCCTAAAGCAAGCCCCATATGCGTGGTACAATCTTCTTAGTACGTATCTCTTTCAACTTGGGTTTGCTAGTTCACGTGCTAATAAGTCGTTACGTATTATTTCCACTCATACGATATATATCTTAGTTTTGTCGATGATATTTTAGTTACACCGTCAAGTAATACTGTAATTTAGGATATTATCACCGCTGCTATAGGTTGAGTTTGCTATCAAGGACCTTGGAGAGTTGTCTTATTTTTAGTGGTGGAAGCCAACGTGATGCTACTAGTATATTTCTAAATCAAAAGAAATATATTAATGGATTTGTTACACATAACCCATACTAAAGGAGTGAAACCTATTACAATTCGCATGAGCAGTAGTGGTCGTATGCTAGAGAATAATGGTCCGTCTCACTCACATACAACTCTTTATCGCAGCCTCGTAGGAGCATTGTAATATCTAATTTTTACTTGGCCAAATATTTCCTTTTTGGTAACAAAGTTTATCAATTCATGCACTTTCCAATTACCATTCAATAGTAAAGTGTATCATCCGGTATCTCAAACATATGTTGCATTACGACATTTTTTTCCGATCTAATAAATGTCTCATCACATTGTGCTTTTCGAATTTGGACTGGGTTGGATGTCACATTGATCATCGTTCTACTGCCGGTTATTACGTCTATTTAAATGTAACATAATTCATGGAGATATCGCAAACAAAAAATTATTTCTCGGTCCAGTTTTTAAAAAGAATATAGAGGAATCACTAATGCTACCGAAAAATTAATTTGGGTTGAGTCTTTTCTTGGTGAACTTGGTGTTCAATGTTTCAACATTCCATTCTTATGGTGCGATAATATATGTGCTACTTATATGTCATCTAATCCGGTTTTCATGCTCGAGCGAAGCAAATGAACTCGATTTTCACTTTGTACGTGAGGGAGTCGTTGCCAACTAGCTTCATCTTCATTTCATTTCTTACAAAGATCAAGTAGATGATATCTTCACAAAGCCTCTTAGTGTTGCTCCGTTTGAGTTCTTCAGGTCCAGGCTCACCATCATTTTCCCACCGTTGAACTTAGGGAGCGTATTATGACCCATACTCGTAATCTACAAGATAATATTCATGAAGAATTTCAACCTTTTAGGGCTCTTTAGGACAAACTTATCATTAACCAACTAATATATATCTTGTATTATGGCCTTATATAAATAGAATTACTTCTCCTACAATTCAGTGAGAGAATAAGATCCAAAATCCTATATTTATATATTATGTAAGGGCGAGCTGTATGCATACATCCAGAACAAAGGACGGCTGAGATCGTTCAGAATTTCAGACAACCAATATTATACCTTGGGCCAACTATATCTAACCTTGAATCAAGAATTTAACCTCAACCTAATCACGTCGGGGACGTAGACCCAACAAATCCTGAAAGTTGAAGAAACTAAACTTCCTAGATTAACCTAACCACATCGGGACCATAGGCCCCGGATAACCACAAAATGGTTGAGCCCAAGCCACAGACCTGGGTGATAGATGTGAATGGAGTATATCAATTGGAATTAAGGTGGAAAAGATCCTTTTTGTTGACGATTGCTTAAATTTTTCCAAAATTACTCTATTTGATGCCATATATCTTTTACACAGTTTGAACACCTTTAGTACAACAACTTTACAAATGATCAACTTTCAGAAATCATGAATCCTTTTCAATACAATCATGCCCAACAAGTTTGGAAAGATGATCATCAAAATCCTTAAGGATCCAGAAAATCTCTATTTCTGATAATTATTTGGGCACTCCACTCTTCATTGGTAGATCCGAGGTGTAATGCTTTGACTCTATGATTAAGATATAGAAAATACCATTATAAAACTAGGGTTATCAGCTCTTTTCACAGGATGCTAGAATTGTTATGGTAAAGCACATCATGGAGTCTCTTCTTATTTACCTGATGTGTTGTTATTTGATTCCAAAATCTATAACTAACTTATTTCCCTTGTGATAAATTACTGGTATAAAAGAAGGAAGGTGCTAAAGGATTATACCTTAAGTCTTGGAAAACCTTATGCAAACGTATCTCCTCAGGAGGATTAGGCTTTAAGGACATAAATACCAACACTTTAGCATAACTGGACAAATTTGTTTTGAATTTATTAACTAACCCATTTTATCCATGGGTTGTAGCTCTGAAATCCAAGTATTTTTACAAGTGTAGGAACCTTGTAGCTCCTAATATTACCAATTCTGGCTCTTGGATTTGGAAATGCCTATAACAAGGACTAGACCAGATCAGATCCACCTGTAATTGGGAAATCATATCTTACGAGATTGTCCATATTTAAGAGGACAGTTGGATCCCAAAATGACAATATCTTTCGCCAGTTGCAAGTAATGCCTTCATAGGATCCTTAGTCGAAAGACCTCATCATTAATGGAAATTGGAATCTTCCTTTTTTATGTTCTATGTTTGATCAACAAACTGTGCTAGCTATATGCATTATCCATATTAGTAAAAATGGCATGGGTAAACCTAGATGGAAAAATAATTTTAATGGGGAATTTAGCATCAAATCCATTTATAATGTTCTGCAAGGAGCAATAGAGCCTAAAGACATAGTGTCTCATCTTGGGATAGTATTTGGGCAATGCGCATCACCTCTATGATCAAATTATTCATTTATTAATTTTTTAAAGACATGATTCCAACTGTAGAAATGTTAACACAGTTCACCTCTATCTCCAGCGTATGCCATTTATGCTCCCAGGAAAATAAGACTTTAAAGAACCTATTCTTTATAAATGAAGTGTGTAGTTTGCTTACACCCCTTCTTCCCCCATACACACACATACACATATTACTCTTTTTTTCTGTCAAACAATGGATGTTAGACTGAAATAATAATCTGAAGGTTGGGATAAAGAAGTGGGCCACTGGAACTCAAAATATACAGCTATAGAATGCACATTTGGGAGGATAGGTGTGAAAAGATGTTTAAAAGGATAAACCAACTACCAATAAGAACTTACAGAGTGACTAACAGAGACGTAAGATGAACAATAATAGTAAAGAAAATATCACGGCTTCAAGCATTCAACCAACTACAAAAACTATTAAGCAAGGGATATTCCCACCTTTGGAAACACTAAAATAAACTTTGCACTCACAATGAATCCTAATGTTAAAAATGGTACAGTAGTATTTTTATGAGAAGTTCTGTCGGCTGGTGTAGGGTCAAGAGTCATGACAAGCAGGGCACAACATACTCTAAATGAGCTAGAGGCACAAGGCATAAAAACAATCGAGTGAAATAATCAGCTTGGAACTGAAAGATAAATTCCGGAGTGGTATTTAAAGTTGTATAAAGTCCATATCATTACAAGAGATTTATGTTTCTATATAAGAGATAAAACTAAGACCAAGAAACAGTTACACTTAATATACACCAGGATTATTAACCCAAAAGACAGAAGACAAAACAGACAACCAAGTATGGAAATAATGAATAAGAATGACTAACACTCCCCCTTAAGTTGATGAGTCCGGAGATACATCAGTTTGCAAAATAAGGTGGTAAACAGTAAAACCTAACCCATTGGTAAAGACATCATACAATTGATGCTTCAAAGGAACATAAGTGATCTTCAGAAAACCCTGCTCAACCAATTCACGAATGTACTAGTAGTCGATCTTTATATGTTTGGCCGGAGCATGAAAGACATGATTTGATGCCAAGTTCCCTACACATAAAAGAATAGAAGGTGAAAGAATATAAATACACAGTTCCTTTAACATGTAAGAGATCCACAACACCCCAGCACCAGTGACTGCCAAAGATTTGTATTCGGCTTCCGCAGAAGACCTGGAGATGGTAGGTTGCTTCTTGGAACTCCAAGACACAAAAGAAGAACCTAGAAATATACAATACCCTGAAGTAGATCTTCTCTTTACAAACAACCCAATCGGAATTCTAATACGCAGTAAGCACATAATATTTTCCTCCAGAGAGACCACTTAACAAATCTGAGAATTTTACGAACCAATTGAAGATGCATAGTGTTTTAGGGTGAAATTTCAAATGTACTACAAAAGAATACTTTCAGTAGGTTCGAGAGACCAAAATCGAAAAGGACGACCCTAAACAAAAAATAGTCATTCACAACATGCTTCGGTCACAAAGGTGGAGATGATGGTTTGATCTTGGTGGTGGTGGTGGTGGTGGGGGGTGGGGGTGGGGGTGGGGGGGTGGGGGGGGGGGGTGAGCAAAAAAGATTGAGAAATCACTGTGTGATAAAAATGGTAATGTATAGTTTTAAGAATGGATTATCTCTGGGATAGATCTATGTTCTGTTTTGTTTCGAATAGATGAGGCCATCTATTTATAATTTTGTAAGAAACACACTGATTTTTCGTAAGTGGTGGAAGTTACGAAGAGATTCAGAAGTGACGATCATGGAGATTGTAGTTGAGTCATGTCCAATAAGTAAGGAGGATTGTATAACCACTACTCCTCGTCCTCTCAACAGTTTTTTAATCATCCTACTACTTATTACCTTCTTGTTTGTGGATGTGCTTCCACAACACACGATGACATAGACCGCCAGACCAATACCCCCAATAAGAATCCCCCCATAACTTGCTAAATTAGTGAGGCAAGTTCCTCATTTCACTAAGTTGTCGTTTTAATAGACTAACAAGTGATGAGTATTTTAATGGTCATGTACTAGCTTAAAAGTAATATGACATAATTTTAATGGCCATATGTTAGCTTGGAAGTAGCATGGAATAAATTTGGAAGTGTTCAAAGTCAAGATTACGCAAAAGTTCCCAAGGACATGTCGTGGCGTACTCAAGAATCGGGAAAAAAAAAGGTTTGGCGAAGACACATATAGGTTGGCGCTGGCATTAGGACTGCGCCAAATCAATGACTCTTCCCTAGGGATGCATCTTGTAGGGGTTTGCGCTAGCCAAGCTAGCGCCAAGAGAGGATCCGGCGCTGGCACTAGGAAGTGACACGTCCCTGAAACAAAAATGCGGCAGGCGCTGGCACTAGGCCAACACCAAGGATAGTGAAGTGTCCCTGTGGACGCGTCGTAGCCAATATGGGATGATGCTAGGCTAGCGCTAAGAGTAGGGATAAAAATGGTAATATATAGTTTTAAGAATGGATTATCTCTGGGATAGATCTATGTTCTGTT
>JAJJMC010031261.1:4000040-4284577 GCA_023531435.1 Papaver californicum | reverse complement strand
TTCGAATAGATGAGGCCATCTATTTATAATTTTGTAAGAAACACACTAATTTTTCGTAAGTGGTGGAAGTTACAAAGAGATTCAGAAGTGACGATCATGGAGATTGTAGTTGAGTCATGTCCAATAAGTAAGGAGGATTGTATAACCACTACTCCTCGTCCTCTCAACAGTTTTTCAATCATCCTACTACTTATTACCTTCTTGTTTGTGGATGTGCTTCCACAACACACGATGACATAGACCGCCAGACCAATACCCCAATAAGAATCCCCCCATGTCTTGTATTTGATATCTTATAGAAAATAGTGGAGTCGTGGACTACCACTATTTTGATTCGGCCAAGTCAATAACTTGCTAAATTAGTGAGGCAAGTTCCTCGTTTCACTAAGTTATCGTTTTAATAGACTAACAAGTGATGAGTATTTTAATGGTCATGTACTAGCTTAAAAGTAATATGACATAATTTTAATGGCCATATGTTAGCTTGGAAGTAGCATGGAATAAATTTGGAAGTGTTCAAAGTCAAGATTACGCAAAAGTTCCCAAGGACATGTCGTGGCGCACTCAAGAATTGGGAAAAAAAAAGGTTTGGCGAAGACACATATAGGTTGGCGCTGGCATTAGGACTGCGCCAAATCAATGACTCTTCCCTAGGGATGCATCTTGTAGGGGTTTGCGCTAGCCAAGCTAGCGCCAAGAGAGGGTCCGGCGCTAGCACTAGGCAGTGACACGTCCCTGAAACAAAAATGGGGCAGGCGCTGGCACTAGGCCAACACCAAGGATAGTGAAGTGTCCCTGTGGACGCGTCGTAGCCAATATGGGATGATGCTAGGCTAGCGCCAAGAGTAGTGATGAGTTCCTAGGGACACGTCGTGCACAAGAATGCCTGGCGCTGGCCTAGTGCCAGCGCCAGATATACATGATGCGTCCCTGAGGATGCTGCGCATCTTGCGTGATGCGTCCCTGAGGGACATTGTGGCTTAGTAATGCCTCCTCAGGGAATGGTCCTAAGGTAGTGACGCGTACAATAGGGACGGCGCATAAGTTGTGACGCATCATTAAGTATGATGCTAGAATGACATGTATTCTTAAGGACAAGACGTCAAATTGTAATGTTGTTTGTGGGGAAAAATGAATTAAAGGGTTATTCAATAAAAATGGGGTGAGCAAGTGATAATTTTTCAATTTTTAAATATTTGTATTATTGAAGTACTTTTTTTAGATTCAAGAGATCAATTTATACAATCCTGTCCTAAACCAATAAATTGCCATTCCAGTCTTGCTTCTTTCAAAAATGACAAGGAGAAGGGTTGGTCTTAGGGAGGGAAGCGAGAGAAGGATTGAGGTCACAATATCATACTCTATGGGATGTAATAGGTGTGAATAGCTATGAAAAATTCTCTGTGGGAGAAGTTTGAATAATCGAGTTCAACTTGTGTGGTTCTGTATTAGACTTGGACTTGGAATTATCGTATTTAAGACTTTTTCTTTATTCAGTAGATTTAGAATCTATTTATATCATAGCTATTGTAACCGTTCATCTGACCTCTTTTCTGAAGAAAGTATCGATGGTTGAGTAGTGCTGAAGTGGGGAAGGTGGAGAAAGTGTTGACAACTATTTTCCATTTTCGATTGAGGTTGAATAGTTAGTTACTAAAATTACCACTCCTCTACTCAACTGCTGATCGAACTTCCAGAGTTTATTTTTAGTGGGTGCACTACTGTACCACATGCGTAGACCACCAAACCAAACCCTAATGAGTACACCCCCCCCCCCCCACCCATTTGTGACAATTGATGTCACGCGTGAGTTTTATAGTATTGAGTACTAATAATAATAATTAGTTAAATGAGACTTACTTAGTCTTTTGACTAAATTCCTGTCTTGATTGACTAGCCTGATGAATCTAGCAGACTAAAATAAAATAAATGTGTATTTTTTGTGTATAAGGAACAATATGTTCAACCTAGTCAATTTTGCATTGACATGTTTACTTTATAAAAATAAGGGTGTGGTGCTGAGCATGAGAAAATATACATGAGGTCACATACGAAAATATATGTGTAAGAGGCCACACATATGAATGAGACCTAGCGTGGCCTTTGATAAATAAATTAGGTTTTTGAAATTTGTATGTGTGAAGAAAACCCTAATAAGCAAGTATTAGAAGATGACGTTAAGGATCATAGTTGAAAGGATTAGCTAAGCTACACGAGTTTTGCCAATTGAAACAAAAACACGTGAGCTTTCCTATGAGCTAAGATGCACGAGTTTGCTTCTTTGACCTAAGAAGCACAATTTCAGGGGAAAAAAGTAAAATGTGTCTTAGTTTGGTCGGATAGGCAAGACATGAGTTTTTTTACCCTTTGTACTAAGGCTCACACGTTGAGGGCGAAAGAGTAAACCTCATTATTCAGACAAGAGAGGAATTGACACACGAGTTTGCTTCTGGAGCAAAGACGCACATGCTCTCCTCTTTTACCTTAAAAAAACAAGTTTAAGATAAAAGGGTCAAAACGGTTTGTTCAAACAAGAGAGGTGTTGACGCTTGAGTTTTTCTTTTGGAGAAAAGACGCTTAAGCTTAATTTTTTCACCTAGGGAGCACAAGTTCAGGGTAAAATAGTCAAAACACCTAATTTAAACAAGAGCTAGGTGTTCACGTTTTTTCTACTCTTGTACCAAGGCTCACATGTTGAGGAAAAAAGAGTAAAACGCCAAGTTTTGGCTAGAAGTAGGCGTCCACGTTTTTTACTCTTTGTACCAAGGCTCACACGTTGAGGGCGAAAGAGTAAAACGTAGGGTTTGAAAGTAGTCTTTGGTTGTTTGAGACGCAGAAGCACATGCTTAATCTTGAACTAAGATGGACAAGCTTTGTACTAATAAGGATAAGCTTTATCTCTCATAAGACTGACAAGGTAGGGGGTATCGGCCCCTTGAATTTGGACGTACAAGAGAATTCTTGTGAAATTTCGTCGTTAGAAAATTCAGATTTAGGGTTTTCATTGAAACCGTTGTAAAATCTTCCTACAAAGTCTATTTTTGATGATCTAACCAAATTTCATGTCCAGAAAACCAATATACGCGGAAGATTTTCAGTTTTGGGGTCATTCAGGGCCTCAAAAAGATGAAACAACCAAAATTCGGGAATAATTCTGGAATTTTTCAGTTGTGACTTAGTTAAATGTTTTTAGGATATCTGTTAGCTAGTTTGTCCGATTGATGTTATTTTTTATTATGTTGTAAGGGATATCCATACAAAGAGTTTGGTACATAACTCATCTCTTAATTTATTACCAATTTTTCTCAGCTCACGACTTTGTACATGGAAAAATGCAGAATTGCGCCTGATGAGCTTGGTGTAAAAATGCATTTTTTTAGGCCTCTGGGCCATTTGCTTGCACATTGATTTTAGATGAAGGATGTTTATGCCTGGTCGGTTTTCATCCAAGTAAAATTATTTTCAAGTTCTCTACTTCACAAATATGGATTAAAATATAGCAGTAAGAACAAGTTCGTTCCTCTGGGAAATATGGGTTGTTAAGTTATTTTGATTACTTATGTAAATAGGGGGGTTTTGTTGTTGAAGGTAATTTAAACTGAAAGTGTGTAAGAAAATATTATAAGGAAACATTGGTTAAGGAATTCACCGTAAGAAAATATTATAAGGAAACACTGGTTAAGGAATTTACCGTCCATCATTACACATGCCATGCAATCAAACATCAATACCATCATTCACTCTCTCATGTTACCAATAACCCTAAAGTATTCCCAATCGGTGTCAATGCTTCGTTACGTCTCCACTACTCAACAAATATTGCAATAGCTAATATATGATTTTTTTTTACCGAATAACCTAATGCTTTATCGCTAAGAGATTCAATTTGAAGAAAGCTTTAGATTCTGTGAGACGGGTTACTCATAGGCAATACAAACACAATCATGGCATATTCAACCAAGGAAAATTTTTACTTGTGACTTCCTTCACGATTCGCACCGCTAATGATCACAAATTACTAATAGTTATTAGGGCTCTTGATAAAATTACCTAAGACTTATAATTATCTATATAGAAGTTATTAAGATATTTAATTCACGACTGAAACTTGCGAAATAACCAATCATATTATATGAACACAATCAAATAATTGTTATACATAGTAAAACTTGAATGATATACAAGAGAGTGAATAACGGAACTAATGCATCAATTGAATAACATGTTCATGACTTTAGGTTACATCCTACACCAATAAGAAAGGTTTAGTTCATCATGGATTTCTCAAAATCCATGGAAAATATAGAAGAAAGCAAGTAAAGCAAACCCTAGAAATCGTGATGTTCAATCGCAACTCCAATCCCTAGCTCCTTCTTCTCCTTGTTGTTTTCAAGTCCATAAAAGTACCTACTTAATGTCTTGGGAGTCCCCTTATATAGTATCCATAAAATATAGGACTTAAATCATTTTGGGACCGTATTTCCTCCTTTTAGAAGTCAAAAACGCGTAAAATGGAGCCCATAGGTTTGCCACAGTCGACGTGGTTGATTTCCATGAACCATGTCGACTCTAAGACCAAATTAACTCCAATTTTCTGTACCCAAACTTGCTCCAATCGGCATGGTCGATTTCCAATGAACCATGGAGAATTTAGGGCTTAAAAATTCAATTTTTCTATATAAAAAAGTTCTCCAGAAGGAATAGTTGGGAACCATGCCGACTAAAATATTATAGACGACCTTTTCTTGCTTCGTCTGTTTTTTCAATAACTTCTTCGTCTGAACTCAAAATGACCTATTTCTTTTTGCGTTCACTTCATATTATCGTTCTATTCAATATGGTATTAAGAACTTATGAATTTGAATGAGTTGAATTTGTCTTTGGCTCTTCTTCACTTGTAGAACTTGACTTCCTTAGTCATTTCGTATTGTAAGAAACTCTTTTATTCTTCTTTGGTTGAATATACTTCAAAACTCATAAGAAAATCAAAATCAAATAAAATAAAAGCATAATAATATGAAAACTAACAAGAAAGAAATGATCTAGAACATCAAACTAATGCAAATAATGCACCTATCCAATTCCCCCACACTTGCCTTTTGCTAGTCTCGAGAAAACTACCTAACTAAACTAAACTTGAATACAACAACTCCCTTTCGTTGAGGATACGATTACACTTAGCATGTATTACAATCCTTTAACCCCTAGGTGTTCCTGTTGGACGAGTTACAGTCTCGTGAGGGTTTACAAGAGGTATACCCACAAAACCTAAATTCCAACTTTCAACTATTCCAGAGAACATGAATCCAAAGAGCTACGAAGACACAAAGTTTATGTACACTAACAATAAGAAGTTAGAAGTATAAAGAACGTTATTCTCATGCTTATCTCTTGAGTTAAGAGAAAACTACCATACGAAAGAATCCAGGTTCAAGAGCGACCGAATATTTCTTCCTCAACAATAGGATTTTATGAAACTGACACTCAGAAAATACACTTTATGCTTCTCATGTGTGCATGCAGGAGTGAAGATAGAAATCCTGCACACTCCGAATGATGGGAAGGAAAGGTAACCTTCTGAATTATATGAAGATGTTATCCCATAGAACGTAGGGTGAAAAAGAACCCTTTTTTTCCTACTGAACTCTACGAAAAGAAATCAACCACTATGCAAGGATGGGAACACTTACTTACCTTCTCACCCGATTCACAATCAACACCACTCTCACAACATCCAATAGAAACGTCTTCAGTATTTGGTCTTCAACCGTTGATGATGAACTCTAGAACTTCATAGAACCTTGACAATTGTAACTCTTTTCCTCAAATTCTTGTTGTTTGAAACTTCTTTATAGATTTTTTTCCCACGGTCTTACCGAATGAATACAAAAGGAAATATACATTAAAATGATAATCATAATTCTTCTTCTTTTTTTTTTTCGTATTTTTTTTGAATAACGTGAACTCAAAATAAAATACAAACTGAAATTAAAACAAATAATGAAACTACTATGGTCGTGGGATAAGGACTTTACCACTTGATTCTTCAGAACTTGTAATGTCTCGATATCATGAACTTCACTAACTCTCATATTTTGATTTCTTTCACTCTTGTACATAAGTCTTCAACATGTATATATAATTCTTCTTATTGTATTGCTTCTTTACTTGAATATGAAATTTGCTCTTTCCTGTACTATTGCTTGTAAACCTTGAACTTCTTCAACTTTCCTTCAAATTTTTGGTACTCCGATTGTTGATGATAATGGTGTTTATATAGAACTGTTGTCATCGAGTGAATGTTGCAACTGCAAACAAGACTAAAAGATAGAGTTAGCAATTCTGATGACATCCTCATGATTGATAGAACTAGCACTCAAGAGATCAAAAAGTAGTGCTGAAATTGGTGCGAAGTTGGGTAGCTCATCATTCTACCCGGATTTTGCGCAGATGAAACACTCTAAATGGACAATTTAGACAGGTACAAAGAATTAAAGGTTCGGTGCCTCACTCATGGGTATTGAATGATCAACTTCCCAAATATTGTACCCCCTACCAGCGGTTTAAGTTCTTTTTTGTTATCTCTAGCCTCTCAACAACTAAGAACTCTTAATGTCGTTCTCTATTACTTCTAAGTTCAATTATTTCGGTAACAACTTCGTATGTAGACGTATCTAGAAGTATACCAAGTGACTCTAAAATCTCTAAAATTTTGAGGTTTTCATGCAAATATGTACAAAAAGTTTAAAAATTCTACCTACAAAGTGAATACTAAAAACTCTAAATGCTTAACACTTCCCCACACTTAAACTTTACATTGTCCTTAATATAAATTGACTCGTCCATATATAAAAGTCAAGGTAGGAAATCATATGGTATGCAAAGATAAGAAAAATAAAACTAAAAAGATAAAGATAGAAATACAAAACCAATGGGTTGCCTCCCATGTAGCGCTTAGTTTGACGTCTTCAGCCCTACTTGGCATCTTCCTTCTACTCCTCCAGAGGGAGTGCATCAACAAGTTATACCACTTCCACATTCTCAGGCACAAAGTTCTCATAATACGGCTTCAAGAGATGACCATTCACTTTGAATTCGTTTCCTGAGGTTAAATATCAAATTTCTACTGCACCATGAGAAAAAATATTAGTGATAACACAAAGTCCCTTCCAACGGGAACGCAATTTACCATGGAATAATCTAAGAAGAGTATCAAACAACAAAACTTTCTGTCCAACAGTAAACTATTTTCTAGATATCATATTATCATGAAAAACCTTCGTCTTTTCCTTGTAGATTCGTGAGATCTCATATGTTGTATTTTGAATCTCTTCAAGCTCACTCAATTGAACTGTCCTTTGCTTTCCTGCACCATCCATATCCATGTTGCATTTCTTAATAGCGCAGAAAGCCTTATGTTCGATTTCAACTGGAAGATGACATGATTTACCATACACAAGCCTAAAAGGAAACATCTCGATAGGCGTTTTGTATGCAATAATCAACAGCAAGTAGGATATAAAAATTACTAAAAGAATTAACAAAAGGACTCATAAAATCAATTCCCTAAACATCAAATACTTCAATGAAGAGTATGGAAGTCTGTGGCATTTGATTTCGAGCACCTAAATTGCCTTTTCTATGGCATCTATCACAAGTAGTGCAAAATATATATGCATCTTTAAACAGAGTGGGCCAATAGAAACCACTCTCGAGTACCTTAAGTGCAGTTCTTTTGGACCCAAAATATCCTCCACAGGCATAAGAATGCCAAAAAGATAATATACATTGAAAGTCAGATTGGGATACGCACCTTCGTATTACTTGGTCTGAACAATGCTTCTATAAGTATGGATCATCCTATATATATTTGATTAGCTATTCTCTTATTTTTCTCTCTCATCACGACAAAAGTTCTTTGGGATTTGTTTAGAAACCAAATAATTGACAATATCAACATATCGTGCTTCCGTAACCTATATTGAGAATAATTGCTCATCTGGAAAACTTTCACGCAACTGGATAGTTTATTCGTCTACAATAAGACGACTCAAGAGATCTGCAACTGTATTCTCAATTCCTTTCTTATCTTTGATCTCTATGTCAAATTCTTGTAGAAACAATATCCATCGTATAAGCCTTGGTTTCGCTTCCTTCTTTGCAAGTAGATACCTAAGTGTTGCATGGTCAAAATACACAATAACTTTTCTACCAAGCAAATAAGAATGAAATTTCTCCAATGCGAATACAATGGCTAGCAACTTCTTTTCCGTGGTCGTATAATTCTGTTGTGCCTCATTCAACGTCCTGGAAACATAATAAATAGCATGAGGTAATTTCCCAAAACATTGGCCTAATACTGCACTGACCGCATAGTCACTGGTATCACACATTAGCTCAAAAGGCTTGCTCCAATCCGGTGGTCTAATGATAAGGGATGTTATCAAAAGTTTTTTCAAACGATTGAATGCCGCCAAACACTTCTCGTCAAAGTTAAAAACCACGTCCTTTTGCGATAAATGGCATAATAGTGATGCAAATTTGGAAAAATCCTTGATAAACCTATGATAAAATCCTGCATGACCAAGAAAAGCACGAATCTTCCTTACCGTAGTGGGATGAGTAAGAGCACGAATAAGATCTATCTTAGCTTTATAAACTTCCAAGTCTCTAGAAGATATAATATGGCCTAACAAAGGCCATGAGTTACCATAAAATGGCACTTCTCCCAATTTAGCACAAGATTAGTTTTAACACATCGTTTAAGATTTAATGTAAGGTTATCCAAGCACAAGTCAAATGAATCACCACACACATTGAAATCATCCATAAAAACTTCGATAATATTTTCCACATAATCTAAAAAGATACTTACCATACACCTTATGAAGGTAGCGGATGTGTTACACAAACCAAAAGGTATCCTTCTGTATGCAAATGTTCCGAAAGGACAACTAAAAGTAGTCTTCTCTTGATCCTCCGGTGCTATAGCAATATGATTGTAACCTGAATAACCATCAAGAAAACACTAATAAGAGTGTCAAGAAAATCTTTCTAACATTTGATCCATAAAAGGTAAAGGGAAGTGATCTTTTCTATTGGTTGCATTAAGTTTTCTGTAATCTATACAAACCATCAAACCGGTTTGAACACGAGTTAGGACAAGTTCATTTTTATTATTTTGCACCATAGTAAAGCCCCATTTCTTTGGTACAACTTGCACCGGGCTCACCCACTTGCTATCAGAAATAGGGTAGATAACTCCCACGTCTAAAAGCTTGAGTATCTCTTTCTTTACTACTTCCATCATCGGAGGATTCAGCCGTCGTTGAGCCTCCCATGTAGGCTTTATTCCTTCCCCAAGTAGTATTTTATGCATGCATGTAGAAGGGCTTATTTCCTTGATATTAGCAATTGTCCATCCTATAGACTCTTTGTACTCCATTAACACCCAAAGTCTTTGTTCCTGCAGTTCAGTTAGTGCATTCAAAACTATTACCGACAACTCTTCATTATCACCCAAATACATGTATTTTAGGTGATCATGAAGCGGCTTTAGTTCTAATTTTGGAGCCTGCAAGATAGATGAAAATAATTTTTCATTAGATACCGGTAAAGAAATGTAAGCAACATTCTCTTTTACGGATTTTTCTTCTAATGAGGTAAGAGAACCAATGGTTTCTTTAATCTCATCATTGTACTCCAAACCCTTATCAAGTGGCTTTGACATCAAAATTTTTTCTCGCCGTTCGCATGAATGGACGTCCAAGTAGACGTTATAGACGAATCATTTGATCCATCTGTCATCTCTTGTACACAGAAATTTGTTGGAAAGACTAGTTGATTAACCTATACAAGCACATCTTCAATAATACCTCTAGGGTGTACATTAGAACGGTCAGCTAATTGTAAAACTATTACAGTTTCTTTCAAAGGTCCTAAATTAAGAGATTCATATATAGATGCAGGCATAACATTTACTGATGCTCCTAAATCAAGCATAGCCTTATTACACATTGTGTTAGCAATAACAATATGAATGTCAAAACTACCGAGATCTTTACATTTGAGTGGGAGTTTCTTTTGCAAAATAGCCGAAGCATTCTCCCCACTCTCGTTACGTCATTACCAGTTAATCTTTGTTTATTGGTGCACAAGTCCTTCCGAATTTTTGCATATTTAGGGACTTTTTTTATCGCATCTATGAGTGGAATATTCACACGAATCTTCTTGAAAATATCTAAATTCTCTTTATATTGTTCCACCCTTTAGAGTTAGCAAACCTGCAAGAAAAAGGTAAAGGAGGAACATAAGTTGAAACAGGAGGTTTAAAGTTTTCTTTAAGTACTTCATCGGTTTGAGAAAAGTCAGTAATCTCTTTCTCCAAACCGGCCCCTTAGGGTCTTTGTTTTTCGAAGCATCTTCGGGTTGCACAGTTTATGTACCACTTTTTAATGTCATAACATTGACGTTCTCCCTTGGATTAAGAGGATGCGAAGGGAGTTTCCCACTATTTTGTGTCTTCATCTGGTTCAACTCACTTTCCATTGATCCAACCTGTGTTTTTAACTCCTTGATTGCGTTATCCGTCTTCTGTTGTCTCTGTTAAAACATGGATATAATTGTATTGAGCTTGTCATCTGTGCTAGAGCCCCGATTAGGTTATTGGTGTGTCTGAGATTGTTATTGTTGATACCCGTTATGGCGGTTGAAAGTAGGTTGTTGAACCGCAACTTGCTTGTTTGCATATATAAAGTTGGGGTGATATCTCCATCTTGGATTGTAAGTGTTGGAGAAAGGATCATACCGCCTCTGCTGATTTAGAAAGAGTGCATTGGATTGTTCATGACTCTCTTCGTAGATGGAACAAGATGATGGTGGTAATACTACGGCTGCAATTTGTTGCATCATCGCCGTTTATTTTCCTATCTGTTGAAGAACTTCAGTAGACTCGCCAACTTCATTAACTCTCCTGACGAGTGGTTCTGACCCACGACTTGAGATTTATTGAGAATTTGCTACCATGTTCTCAATTAACTCTCTTGCTTGAGCTACTGTTTTGTTCACTAATGCACCACCACCTGCAGCGTCGAGATGATTCATATCACTTGCCTGAAGACCCTCGTTGAAGTACTGGATGATCAATAAATCACGGAATTGATGGTGCAGAAATCTAGCCACCAATCTCTTGTAACGTTCTTAGCATTCATACAATGTCTCTCCTGCCATCTGCTTAATGCAACAAATCTCTTTCCGAATCTGAGTTTCCTTTGATGCATGAAAGTATCTCTCTAAGAAGAGTTTCTTCAAACCAGTCCAAGTTGTAACACTACCCGAAGGTATATAGTACAAGCATTCCTTAGCATTGTCCATCAATGAGAATGGAAAAACGCGTAACATAACTCCATCTGCATCTGTATCCTTTGGTAGCATGGCCATGACTTACGAAAATCCATTAAATGCTTGTTTGGATCTTCATTAGCCATTCCATGAAACTTTGGTAGCTCACGGATCAACCCAGGCTTGATCTCAAATGTAGATGTTTTATGGATACACCACTGTTGTGTATCCAACTTGTGAGAAACTAAGTTCTTGAGTGTATTGTTCGCGTCACCCATTGCTTTCTCTTATATGTCTTCTGGTTTATCTTTCAGTATAGTCATTCTCCGAGTCTCGATTCTAATATGTGGAAACCCAACATGCTTCGGTTTCAGTTTCGGTTTAGGAGCCAGAAGATAAGTACCTGAAAAAAATTTCTCAAAACTAAATTAAAAACTAAAGATAAGAAATAAAAAACAAAATAACAATCCGCTATGCTCCCTGGCACCGACGCCAAAATTTTGTCGGTTTTCAGCAAAGCAAAATTATTTTCAAGCTCTTTCCTTCATAAATATGGATTAGAATATAGCAGTAAGAACAAGTTCGTTCCTCAGGGAGATATGGTTTGTCAAGTTATTTTGATTACTTATGTAAAAAGGGGGGTTTTGTTATTCTAAATAATTTAAACTAAGATTAAAACTGAAAGTGTTTAAATTTTTTTATAAGAGAAGACTGGTTAAGGAATTCACCGTCCATCATTACACATGCCATGCAATCAAACATCAATATCATCATTCACTCTCTCATGTTACCAATAACCTTAAAATATCCCCAATCGGTGTCAACACTTTGTTACATCTCCACTACTCAACAAATATTGCAATCGCTAATATACGAATTCTTTTCTACAAAATAACCTAATGCTTTATCCTAAGATATTCAATTTGAAGAAAGATTTAGATTCTGAGAGACGGGTTAGTCATAGGCAATACAAACACAATCGTGGTATATTCAACCAAGGACAAATTTTACTGGTGACTTCCTTCACGATTCACACCGCTAGTGAGCACAAATTACTACTTGTTATTAGGGATCTTGTTAAAATTACCTAAGTCTTCTAATTATCTATAGAGAATTTATTAAGATATTTAATTCGCGACTGAAACATGCGAAATAACCAATCATATTATATGAACACAATCAAATAATTGTTATACATAGTAAAACTTGAATGATATACAAGAGAGTGAATAACGGAACTAATGCATCAATTGAATAACATGTTCATGACTTTAGGTTACATCCTACACCAATAAGAAAGGTTTAGTTCATCATGGATTTCTCAAAATCCATGGAAAATATAGAAGAAAACAAGTAAAACAAACCCTAGAAATCGTGATGTTCAATCGTAACTTCAAGCCCTAGCTCCTTCTTCTCCTTGTTGTTTTCAAGTCTATAAAAGTGTCTTCTTAATGTCTTGGGAGTCCCCTTATATAGTATCCAAGAAATCTAGGACTTTAAATCCTTCCTGGACCATGTTTCCTCCTTTTAGAAGTCAAAAACGCGTTAAATGGACCCCATAGGTTTGCCACAGTCGGTATGGTTGATTTCCATGAACTGTGTCGATTCTAAGACCAAATTAACTTCAATTTTTTACACCCAAACTTGCTCAAGTCGGTGTGGTCGATTCCCAATGAAACTTGTCAACTTTAGGGCTTAAAAATCCAAGTTTTCTCTATGAAAAAGTGCTCCAGTCGGAATAGTTGGGAACCGTGCCGACTGAAATGTTGTAGACTATTTTTTCTTGCTTCGTCTGTTTTGTCCATAACTTCTTCGTCCGAACTCGGAATGACCTCATTATTTTTGCGTTCACTTCGTATTCTCATTTTATTCAAGATGTAATAATAACTTCTGAAGCTGAATGAGTTGATTTTGTCTTCGGCTCTTTTTTATTTGTAGAACTTGACTTCCTTGCTCATTTCATGTTGTAAGGAACTCCTTTCTTGTTCTTTGGTTGAATATAATTCAAAACTCCTAATAAACTCAAAAGAAAAAAACCCAAAGAATAATGATATCAAAACTAACAAGAAAGGAATGAATTAGAGCATCAAACTAATGCAAATAATGCACCTATCAATGTCATTGGTTGTTTCCTTAAGTAAGGATGGACGTGTCCAAGGATAAGTTTATCTAGTAGAAGCTATGTTTTTTGTTTAGCACAATTCTTTATTTGGTGTCTGAGCATAGCTGTGGTACTTTAATGTTTTACCCTGACGAAAACCCACCATATATATAAAGTCCCCTGCTTAGCATGAAACAAGTAATATTGCGTGGTAAGCATTAGATGGTGGTCTGCCAGATGAAATCAAATATAACTTCTATTTTTTAATGGTTTATATATTACTAGAAGAGTAGCAGTTGGATGGAAAAGTTTTTATCTTTCTTCTATTGTACTCTTAGGTATTTGGAGCATTCTTCTTCTACCATAACAACAACGGGAAGCTTTTTGTAACTTTAGTTGGTTCTAGGGAGTGCTGAGGCAATGTTGCCGCCAGAGCACTAAAATGAGTGTTTGAGGTAGTGGTGCTGCAGAACACTAAGATGAGTGTTGAGGCAGTGGTGCCTCAGAACATTGAGATAAATATTGAGGCATTGGTGCCGTTAGAATACTAAGATGAGTGTTGAGGCATTGGGGCTGTAAGAACACTAAGATAAGTGTTGAGGCAGTGGTTCCTTAGAACAATGAGATGAGTGTTGCCTCAGAACAATGAGATGAGTTTTTGAGGCAGTAGTGTCACAGAACAGTGATATTAGTGCTGAGGCAGTGGTGCCTCAGAACACTAAGATGAGTATTGAGGCCGTGCTGCCGTATAACACTAAGATGAGCATTGAGGCAGTGCTGTCGTAGAACACTAAGATGCAAACTCGCATTTAACTTCTTTATAAAGCTATATAGGTATTTTAGTGAGTAAATATTGTTCAATTGAGCGTGAATATTGACATGGGTTATTTTTTTGGTAATCCAACTGCGGGATATAACACCAAATGATACTCAAATTGATTTATACTAGTGCCAATTGTTGATGGTGGGTTTTTGACAATGGCATGAATTGTAAAAGTTACCTTGCCTAGCTAAAAAAATATAATAAACGAATTTCTGACCCAGCATCAGAATTATGGATACATACGTTTATCTTACATTCCGCAGGGGAATTGAGAAAGCATACTCAGCTGATAGATAAATTATCTTTGTAGCTCTTTTACATATATATATGTTCCCATAGAAATCTCAGGACTTTCCCCATCTAAACCCTTGTATTTCGTGTGCAAATCATTTGTATTAATCGGAAAGCGCTGATTATACAAAATTACGAATATTCAGAATAAAGGCTATGTCATATCTAAATAAAAACGCTAATTAGATGCATACCATCTAATTGTAGAGTCGCATCAAGCATTATCTCAAGTTGTAAACTTTCACATCTTAGTCTCTTGAAAATGTTTTGTATGCACATAAAAGTTAAGCATAAATGCTAACACTAAATCTCATACAATTGAGAAATCCTAAACAGGCCATAAATATGGCCACGACATTAACAAATGCCAAAGCTAGTGGTGCGCAGGCAATAACAATGGCACTAGCAAGTGCCAGCCATAGTGAACCTTAGCCACATTCCCAACACCAATGAGTAGCACAAACATGTGCGAAACGGCAAAAAAAAAATCCAAAAGGTCAAGCCCACAAAACACGCGCCAAACAGGCTCTAGCAGTGCTAGCGGGAACAGTGGAGTAATGCTAGTGGCAGCGCTAGCTACAACTAGCATAGGCGCTAGCGTTAGCGCTTATGCCTACACTGTTAGCTTTAGCGCTAAGATGAAGCGCTATCTACGCCAAGCGTTAACACTAGCGTTAGCTGCGCTAAGCGCCAACGCTAACTAGTAGTGCTATCCTTCACTCACCTCTCCTTTGCGTGTCTTTTCACTCTTCACGCTTGCACCTATGCTTATGCTAGCACCAATTAAAACAATTACATGGGGGGTTTCTTCATGGGGATTTGTTCTTGTGGTTACAGCAACATGGGCGTGGCAACACTCCATGAAAAGGAAGTTACAAAGTAATGGTAAGCCTGAAGCTATTAGTGGAGTAATGAAATCATGGTTTTTTAGAAACTCCCAAGGATAATGGGAAGTTACACTATTACCCCCACAATCCCCATTACTCAAACTCTCCACTACCTCCACTACTTTACAAGGGAATGTGTGTATACTAACTACTATAAATAGGCTACTTATCCCATTCAGAAATGGCAACAAGCTTATCATTCTCTCAAGCTCTGTTATTTTCTCAATAGTTCAATATCTTTACATACAATTTAACACACAGATTTCTTCAACTTTCTTTACTTCCTCACCTAAGATTAACCTATATTCTCTCTTTGTGACCGAAGCAAGGGGAACGACTACTATCGTGATTTAGGTTTGCCATGTACGATTTTGATTTCCGAATCAAAAGAAATTACTTCTACAATATATTGTTTTTCCTAAAATTAATTTTTAGGTATTAACAATTAGCGACCACAGTGGGAAATCAATCTCTCGGTCACAAATTCGATTCTTCAACCATATGAAAATAAAATTCTTCAACTGTTTGAAAATAGGGTGGATCTTAAGTTTAGTCAATCATCAAACTCAATTCAGGTTCCACAACCAATATCAATTCTGGTGTTCCTTTTCTCAAAATGCTTTCATCAAAATTACCAATACTACTCTTTCAAGCAGTGCTACTTGAAACGCCATGAAAAACCTCCATCATAGCAGCGTTCTGTACAATAACACCACTCGGAGTGCCTTCTTCAACAATCGCGTCCGAAAGAGCTTGTTCATGATTTTGAGTTGGAAGAGATACATCATCAGCGGCACGACTCACGGTAATCTCCAATCCTTCACCTGCAAGTTCATCTTTCCACTTTGGTTCATTCCCCCCTTAAAATAAAGACATTATAGAGATTACGTCTCGAACACAAGAAATTGAAGCATGAACCGTGAAATTCGTAAAAAATGTCCGTTCTCAACATAAACATTCATTAAAAAGTGTTTTGGGTCATATCATATAGTTTAAAAGAGATATGGGTCGTTTTGCAAATACGCCGTCAAAAACATTTGTACATTACCCTCCAAAAGAACTGAAACTGGCACTAATTGGTAAGGAATTTGGGGGTGATTTATATACCAAATGATTCATGTGGATTTCTGCTACAACATATTAAAAGTGCACACCAATCGGTGGAGCGAAATAATAAGGGTAGACAAAATAGTCAACTACACGACAACTGAAAACCTACATAATTCTGCATGGAAAGTTCCGGACTCTCGGTTCATGTTTTTTTCACCTAGAAAACAGACTCCAAATTCAAAAAATATTTTTGGAAAAGTAAATGAGAGTTCAATCACCTCATTCCGACTTCAGACGACGGTTCTACGGCCATTACGATAAGAAGACCTGAATCTGAATTTTTCTGATAACGAAAATCACTAAATTTTTTCATGAAATCACGTATAGTTCTACAAATTTGGTGGTCTAAAGGCCATAATCATGTCATAATGATTCTGAAACAATAAAGTAAACTTAGTTGGAACCGCAACAAGCCATCAGAAGTATAAGACATCTCGCAATGTGATTCACCAACAAGTTCTTCGTTCTCAACCCTGGATTCTTCAATTACTTCAATATGGGATGATTTCTCAGGTCCCTGTTCATATTTGTATTCTTCCTCAGTGCTTTCAACAACAACTGAATCTCCAAAAGGTTATACTTACTACATAAGGAGATGAAGTGCCAAGAACAGCCGGGACACCAAACTTAAAAGGTTGACTACCCGAGGCACTTTGATGAGTTATGCTTCCAGACTACGCAAAGGTTTTTGTCAGGACAAGGTATAATTCTACTTCATACAGGAAGGAAGAGTAAAAGAAAATGCAAAACACTTACAATCTTCCAGGGATGGTCTCCACTTTCAAGCATGATTACCCGTGGCCTTTTCTCCCAGACTAAGGAACGGCGTTCGCCAAAATACCGAACACAAGGCGTTTTGGGTGCCATGACTAAAAGAAACAAATTAACGTTTAATTACTAAATTAAGGATGGTAATTAAGCTAAAGATAATTTGAGATACCTGTGTCAAGTTGATGATCGAGTTGCGCCTCGCTCTAAAAGTAATTTTCAAGTTCGGTCCAGATGCTAATTCCTTCTCAGAAGACTCACTGCGTACATCAGAAGGCTCACTAGACAAGAAGTCCCTAAGTAAAGTAAGCTGCTCATTCCAGAATCAACATTCAATATGATGACGAGATCCCCATTCAAAGAAATCAACCAGGGATACAAAGATCAAAATCCGTCATTCATAAAGGTCAAGAGAGACCACTTCCACTACCATTTTATAGCCAGGAGAGTCTGCTACCACTTTATCAACAACAACAACCATGTAGATCCAGACTACAACATGGTTCGGAGACATCCGTGGATCCACAGAAACAAGGCAAGGCTCGACGCATCTCTGGAGAAATTGTCACCAAGGGAACCATTTGTATGTGCTAACAAGCCAGCAAACCCTAAATATTGCTCACCCCCAGAACATCACCAAACAATGGACCTGGACGCTAAACAATTGCATAGAGGAGAGATGATGCCAAACGCATGTGGATTTCACCTACTAGTAAGTCTTTTTTAACAACTCTCTTTACAACTAGTTTTCCCACGTATCATCAAGGCTTAGGGACTTGACCTGAGTATCAACCTCACCGTGCCTTGACGATATGAATGAAAAGCTAATCCTTTTCAAAAGTTTATCTAATGGATAAGGGTCATCTCTACTGAGAATATTACAACCAATAACCCAATCATCCTTAAAATGTGTCATCAACCTAAGATACCGAAACCAAACCCTTTCCAAATTGGAGATACTACTGCCTCTTCTGGAGAAATGCCATATATGATTATTAGAATTATATTAGGTGGATACT
Organism: Papaver californicum; assembly: GCA_023531435.1. Lineage (NCBI taxonomy): Eukaryota > Viridiplantae > Streptophyta > Magnoliopsida > Ranunculales > Papaveraceae > Papaver > Papaver californicum. The sequence continues at coordinate 4,266,238 of JAJJMC010031261.1, read as the reverse complement.
ACAAACTCGTCAATACTGATAAGCCTACAGGGGTATTCGTACGTGGAAAGTGGCTTAAAGTCGTCAAGGATTAAACACTTCACCACCCCTGACAAAGTTGTCAAGGCTTAAGCATTTTGCCACCCCTATCAATGTTTCTCTGCTTTTACGCAATATTTGTAATTCCTACAAAATGTTTGTAATATCTTGTATTCATACTCAGGATTTCAACTTATTGCACGAAGTATTATTTATCTCTCTAGAAAATCCTTTGCAACCATTCAAAATCTACCTACTCAAAATCCCAAAATAAAACCACAGAAAATTCGGGTATCTCAGAAACATATAAAAAACCTCAAAACTTACTATATAGAAAAATCTATGAAAACTGGTTAAGCACCATAAGAACATGCTCTCTCCACATGTGCAAGGGCCACTAGTACAAATTTAGGCTTATGTGACAGTTGAAAACTGTCACCAAAACATTTACGTGACAGTTTAAAAAAATTATTGCACTGTCATTAAAGGCTCTGTTACGAAAGGGTCTATAAGAAACTGTCAAGAATCATAACTATAAGTATCAGTTTTTTCATAAACCTGTCATTTTTGACAACATATAATAACATTTTCTAAATAAAACTTTCATTATTTTACTAAGGTGACAGTTTCTCCATAAAAATTGTCATGGTTAACTTAATTTCTTTTATTAATGTGACAGTTTCTCTATAAAAACTGTCATTGAAACTTAATTTCTTTTTCTAAGGTGACAATTTCTCCATAAAAACTGTCATTGAAAACTTTCTTTCACTAAGGTGACAGTTTCACCATAAAAACTGTCATTGAAAACTTAATTTCTTTTACTAAGGTGACAGTTTCTCCATAAAAACTGTCATTAAAAACTTAATTTTTTTACTAAGATGACAATTTCTCCATAAAAACTGTCATTAAAAACTTAACTTCTTAGACTAAAACTTTCATAGAAGAGTCAACTTTATAGAAGGCTAATTTGTAGCAAACTAGTTTCTGATACGACATATGCTCAATTAATATTGAGATAATTCTGGAAAGATAATTTAACTTTTATTAAAATTGTCATTAGATTACTCAATACACTGTTTAACAGATAGCTAGTAGATTACTTAAAAAAAATAAGTTAACTAGAAGTGAATGTACTACATAATTGAAAAGACTTGATATGAAAGTAATCTTAGTTCTAAATAAAAGAAATTAACAGTGAAGTTGGTAATCACATCCATTTTCCAAAGTGTTGAACGAAATATACTCCTGCCTTCATGTCCCCAATCTACTCCTACCACTTCATGTCACCAATAACGGAAGCATGTGGTTTACCCATTCTCTTCATACTTCCATGATTTCTCCTTCATTGTACTCGGACTTCCTCTGCAAAAAGAACACAAAGTAGTACTGTTTGAGTTCACATGAATATGCAGTTCTAACAAATAAACTCAAACTACATGATCAAAATGAACAGCCCACAGGTTATTGATTCTAGTAAAGGGGTTTAGAAGTAATGTTATTTCCTAACAAAATGTCGAAATCACAGACATTCATGGTTAATTTCAAATTAGCATGAATCTGTTTAGTTAAAGAGAGACAAACATGGTGTTCTTGCAAGAATAGAACATTGAACATAGGACTATCACCTGCCAACAATTAAACACAACATTTCCGGCTTAACCATTTCTAAAGCATTACAGGTGCAAGCATTTCTTAACAAAATTCAACTTAGTTCAAAAGCAGGTTCAAGGCCAAGTTTAAATACAGTCTTAACTCAAAGTTTAAGCACCCATTTCAATCATGGTTCAAAAGCAGACTCAAGAAGGTATTTCAATTTAGAATCCATGCACAAGTAAATGTTTGAAGAAAAACAGGTAATATTCACATGGCAGTCAGGTTCAAATAGGTAAATGTTGACAGGTTACAATTCTGAATCATTTTGAAAAGCTCAACAAGGTTCATAAACAGAATAGTTCATAGTAAGTATCTTTCAATGGATTTTGTGTCATGCATGGAGTCAAAACAAGGGAGTTAGTACAGAACTTTTAGAAATGGTTGTATAAAAGATGTCAGAGTCAGTTTTATAAACAGACCATAAGTATTTTCTGGAGTTGAGTATAAGACTAAGTTTAAGTTGGGAAAACAAAACCTGTGCCACTACAAACATTTTTAATCCTCACAAATCACTTATAACATTCTACAAAAATGAAAACTGACCAATAAATCAACCACATCAATATTGCATTTGAGGTATAACAAACATATTAAGTTCTAGTAAAAGGCATTTTCATTTTTTCATTTGTAAAAAACCCATTCATGTAAAGCCTTCAACAAACACACCAAAGTTCTAAAATCAACAACTAATTAAGAATATGAAAATCAGAAGGAAAACAACTAACCCAAGTTAGTATAACCAACTAACTCTATAGGAAAGCACATTCATACCCCTAGTCACTCAATTTGATGAAATCATACTCACTGAGAGGTAGCCATAGATGTCACTTGGTAATCCTCTTTCCAGTTTGTATTAATACATTTGATGGGAAATGAGCCATCTACTTGGTATCATTGGTCGGTATAAGAGGTTCCTACAAAAAAAAAATATCACATAAAATAAGTAAAGGAACATTCAACATTTCAAAGAAAAAAAAATTCCAGTCACTTTGCGGGAACATTAATCTAAGTGTCTAGGCTGTGTATTTAATTCAGCAAACCACACCAAGGGACTCATAGTTGTTTATTTACCTGTCTGACGTCTCTCCTCATGAGATCATCATCCCGCTCCTGAAAAAAACAAAGCTGATAAGAACAAATATCAAGTATGCAGAGGTCATGCAGTCGGAAAATAAAACAGAAAAAAAAATCAGAGGCAAGTTGAGCTATCAAGTCAAAAAACAGCTGATGTATATGCTTAAGAACTTCGAGAACAGTTGCAAGTGCACCATCAGGCTCACTCTCATCCCACTTTAATTCTGAGAGGGACCTGTTGTTCAAGTTAAATGACTGCCCACTTGAAAAAAAGTAATGATACCTATCCATGAGAATAAGGTTTTCTTTATGCTGGCGCCAGACCTAGAGTGATGGGCATATGCCAATGATGAGTTAATAAAGAAATGAAACCAGTCTATATTTCAATAAAGTAAAACAATAAAATTTAGCTATCAATGAGGCATATTCTAAGGATTGGTACTAGGAAATAACAAGAAAACGCCAATTGGCTTAACAGAAGATGCCCACAAAAAAACAATGGTAACATGCCATAATATACTTATATACTCCGTGTCGTCAAGGATAATTACAGCACTCTCTGCTCCTAGCACCACATCAAGACCTTTTTGATGTTTCTGGATGTAATCAGCTTGTGAAATAACTCTCGAGTCAAAGTAGATTTTTCCAGGATCAAATAGTGAGATAATTCCAGTCACTTTGTGGGAACATTAATCTAAATTCTTATTTACTCCTTTATCAGTGCATACTTTGCCAGCATCTAAATTCACTTCCTTTTAGCAATCACAGCCTTCTCTTTTACTATAACAAGTGTCTAGGCTGTGTATTTAATTCAGCAAACCACACCAAGGGACTCATAATTTCTTATTACCTGTCTGACGTCTCTCCTCATGAGATCATCATTCCGCTCCTGAAAAAAACAAAGTTGATAAGAACAAATATCAAGTAAACAGTGGTCATGAAGTCAGAAAACAAATCAGAAAAAAAAATCATAGGCAAGGTGAGCTAGCAAGTCAAAAAACAGTTGATGTATATGCTTAAAAACTTCGAGAACAGTTGCAAGTGCACCATCAGGCTCACTCTCATCCCACTTTAATTCTAAGAGGGACCTATTGTTCAAGTTAAACGACTGCCCGCTTGAAGAAAAGTAATGATACCTATCCATGAGAATACGGTTTTCTTTATGCTGCCGCCAGACCTAAAGTGATTGGCATATGCCAATGAGGAGTTAATAAAGAAGTGAAACCAGTCTAGCAACATTATCTTGGGGTTTTTCCATAGTTGTCGAAAAAGAAAACCAAGACAACAACTCTCACAAAATATATTTGTTTAACCTATATGATACTTGGATTTTATGCCTTCAGATCATCTTGTCATCTGAAAGTTCAGTGGGTTAATTTTGCTACATCCACAACACTCAGGGACATAAACCTCTAACTTAGTATGAAACCCAACTTTCTAAATCCCATTAAATCATCAGCATGAACAAACAACCCCTTCTCGAAGACGCTTGGCTAAAACTTAAAACAAATTATGCCACAAACCAATTTGCCTCCGAAAATGGCAAACAAAGTTTTCTCCGAAAATGGCAAACAAAACCTAATAAACCTGCTGTAGCAGATACATATTTAAATGAAAGAACAGTAAAAACATAGTTCAAAGTTCAGATTTATAGCATTACATGTCTCCAACCAAACTACTTTCTTCCCTAGATGTTATTGTGAATCTAATCAGCTAGTCAATAAGGAACCCAGGATGCACATAATGGACACTATGTTAGCCACTTAACAATTCTACTAACTTAATGCAGGCACAAAGTTTTAAATAAACCAAGTAGTAATGTTTCTTGTGGACATATTTACATGATAATAACAGATTCAAAATAAAAATATTCGCAACCATCAATGTAAAAAAGGCATCTATATGATTCAAACACTTTGCTCCAGTTCCATTTGTTAAGAAAAAGAAAGGTTGCAATGTCCTAACTTTCAGTCCTCAAATTAATGTATATATGGAAAGATTAGAGAAAATCAAGGTGTTTAACCAAAGAAAATGGATTTGTATAAACCTGAGTGGCTTCATTGGATGTTGTCCTAGTCCATAATGCAAGCTTGTCCTGCCTCGTTCGCACACTGGCAACAGCTCCACAGATTTCATCGCTCTCGTCAAATTATTCTCCAAGCAGAGCCATCAACTACATAATCAATGACTTCTTATAGTCAAAACCTCATCTAAAAGAGTTTGATATAGCTCATACATGTGGCTGTCAAAGAGATAGAAAGCTTTGATGTTTACAGTTTCTAGACAAATGGAGTCGAGACTAACCCTTTTGCATGATACAAACCACTTGCCACCGTTAGCACACTCTGGATCTTCCCACTTGGGTTCAAGGAAACCAGATAACCCTTTTTATAACTAACCAAATAACCATCCGTATAATTAACCAAATATGATTTTGCTTAATTGACTATGACTACACTACAAGACTAGGAATTGAGAATAACGACAGAGAAAGGTAAAATACCTAATTTTGACAAACAAAAAAACTATAACTGAAATCACTTATAGTGCTAAACGAGACAACATTTCAACATCTAAAATAGTTCATAAACAACACAACTATAACTAATTGCATAAATACAACAACATAAAATACATAATTAAGAATATCACAAGGTATACTCCACATGAATTAGCAAGTAATGAAACCTTTCATAGGAATCAATTACAAAACCCTCTAATAATGTTACCAAACAATAGAATGTTTGGATGACATACCACAATATTTGATTCTCATTGATAAAAACCTAAAACAAAAACATTATTAAAACAAATATTAGATGTAAAAATTCCATGTACTGAACATGACCTATAAACTCAAAACTAAAGATTATACATCGCCTAAAACCGTCCAAATTAATAAAAATATGCTGTAAAATCTGCAGTGATACAATTCTACGTTAAACTTCCTAAACACAAGCATCAGACTGGTTGTCACTATTCTTGTAGCACCAATAATTATTTAAGGATGCAATGGCTTCTTCATAGAAAATAAGGCAAAGACAGTAGCAAGGTATAACATGTTGACATATTTTCATTCAACACCAAAGATTCATAAAAAAAATGATTCATCAAGCTAAGTTAACATAACAAACCAAGAACCATTTACATGAAAGATTTGTCATTGGGCTGGAAAAAAAAAGAACAAGGATTGTATCTGACCCTATGCAAGTAAGAGTCTATCAAAGAAAAAAAAGGACTAATTGCAACAGGTAGAAAGAAACTCTTAACTACATGCTTAAATTCTCGAGATAAAACTATAAAGGGCACAAACTTCTGAACAAAAAACTGTGAAGCTGATATTCGAAAAAAAAACATAGAAACTCCAGCTTTCTACCAGAATTCTCCTGTGTATAAAATCATATTTCTAGCGCCAATAGCTTCATCAGAAGTTTTTAAAGTACTCGAAGATCAATTAGTATACATAGAAAACCACACAAAAATAGAGAGCACTATGGGAGAAAGAGAATCAGTAAACACACAATTATCCATTTTATTCGTGTAATACAAAGAGAGTTGCAGAATTCAGGCAAATCATAATGGAAGCGAAGCCTGTAAAAACAATTGGAGCTTGGAAAATACAGAAAAAACGATTGATGTCGTAATGGACGGAGACTGAAAGAACCTTCTACCATTGCCAAAGCTCATGTATCCTCAAGCATCAACCATCTGAACTACCACCCACTGCAACCACATACATTTACTAAAATTGACACATACACAATCTTAAACCATTAACCAGTAAGGTTTTATACTACTACTCAAAGATAAACACACTCGATCAAGCCTACCTCCTGATTTCTTTACGCAATGAGACAAAAAGATTTAATAATCAAAGTAAACTCAAATGGTTGCAAAACCCTTAATCCCTAACCACTCAGTGTTTTAAGTTCAATTTATTGTAAGAACATGAAACTGCTGTGACCTTGATATCCCTTTATCCGTTTTTTCTTTCAACCATTATTAAGGGAATAATGAACACTTACACATTCCAACATTATTCGTAAGATTATTATTTCAACAAGATTATTACTTCTCCAGAACGAAAATAGAATTACTTGATAAACTGAAGATTTTACCTGCAACTCCAGAAGGTTAACAATTAATATATCAATCCATACAAAACCAACCCCTTTATAGAGATACTACTGGAATCCAACCTACACCCATAGACTTGATAAACTGAAGATTTTACCTGAACATTCATAGACTTCACTTTCAACCTACACCGAGATCAGAAAACAAAAGTTAATCAAAAACCACAAACACAATCGAAGGTTGAGGAAAAATTGAAACATGGATTGATAATTTTATATGAATTAGCAACCTTGTCCGTATCGATTCTAACTCTTCCCTTGAGTAAATTAAAAAATGCAGTAGGTTAAAATAAGGTAGCAATTCACCCAAAATAAAAAAAATAAAAAATGAAAAACCCATATTCAGGATTGTCCACAAGAAGAAAAGGAAAATCCAAAATTAAATCGCGGGACAACATATATATCAGAGGAAGTGGTTCATACCTAAAATCTCAAATTTTGATAACTGGAACCCCTAATTTGGTTTTTGATTTCATTGACCAAACCCCCTAATTTTCATGTTCTATAAAACCGCCATTTTTTAGTTCTGTGGAGGACGTGAAAGCGGTGGTTGGATTCAGCTGAAGAAGTTTGTGGAGGACGCGGTAGTTATATTCAGCAAAGAATAGTGGGAAGAATGGGAGGAATAGTGGAGAAGGAGCCGGACTTCATTTTACGCCTTTACATACTATATTGACACCTCATCTCTGCCTTTGGTATTAGTGGATCCTATGGTGGTAGTTAAAAGAACTGCTATATAGTAACCTTCCGCTTATATAACAGTTTTACATAAAATCTGTTACAATATCTTGCAAATAGTAACCGTTTATAACTGTTATAATTCATCATATTATTATAATAACATTTTTCTATAAAAACTGTCACGGTATAATTATTCGGTAACAGTTGTAAAACTGTCATGATTGTTTCCCACTATTAGGATGAGTTTTAGTAAGAAACTGTTACCTATATCTCATAACTTTTTCTATTGTGATAGTTCATTCGTGAACTGTCATGGTTTTGGATGTTGAACTGTCACGAAAGCCCATATTTGTACTAGTGGGCTTCAGTGGCAAGCGTTAAATCTCAGGATATTCTTGCAGCATCATCTCTAGCCTTGGCAATCGCTGCCAAGTCGAAGACGCACCTACTTCCTTCAAGTTTTCCTGAATGGCTCTCATATGATGACAAAGTCGTCCAACAACAAGCTTAGCCATCTCAGCTTCCTCCAACTGTGTTGTCCTGTCAAAGTCAACTTCCGCGTTTGGATACTCAATTGGCGCAGTTTTCATCACATTGGCATCCTACGCAATGGCACCACTTGGAGCATCATCTTCAACAAATGCATCAAAAAGGATCACAAGAACCACACTTGGGGACTGAAGATTTTCACAAGATCCCCTCGTTGTCAAGAACCTCTTCATCCTATAAGAGACTGTCAACCTAGGAGTCACAACCTTGACAAGGCCTTTTACTATCCAAAGACATGCCGTAAAAGTATCTTTTCCCAACTACGTCGTCAGATTTGATAAGCGCCTGCAACCCCTGAATAAGTTGAGGCTCATCCCAAGCCTACTCCAGAAAGTATAACTGCAGCAACTATAGAAGAATGTGATATGGGACTGCTCACTGCATCCCATCTCCTACACCAATCAAGGATCCAAAGGATAGCTTAAGAGACGTCTTCGGGAACATAGTCTTTGAAGATACCCGTAGCACTAATTCGGCATCAGAACACCTCACATCTTATCCTCTTTATCCTCGGCGTCTCCAAAAGACTTCGCCTATATGAATATTCCAACCATGCCACCATCGCATCCAAAAAGGTAAAACAAGCGTATAAACCAAATGGTCAGAATAAGACACAATTTCATTCAGTCAATACTCGCGAAAATGTCCCAGTTGCGATTCAACTGCCCGGGCACCAACAAGGACTCCAACTTCAATTCAAGTTCTCGCTCCAGCCATAGCGCGCAAAGACAACAACAACAATAAGAGATATCAACTTTCCTGGATTCCCTTGCCTGATCAGACCCTAGAGGCGTGTGCTCATGATGAGACTATTAAATCATCCATCGTCGAGCAGTAGACCAAAGTAGCTACACCTGGGGACTGAACGCTTTTTCAGTTTCAGAGATTTAACGTAGTCCTCTCCTTTGATCAAAGTATTTAATCAACAACAATAGTAGCAACAAGACCCCTCACTCGCATCATCTTGACGAAAGCATTTGTACGTCAGTACCTCCATAGTTTGTAATCTTCCTCTCCCAGTCTGATCATGTATATGGCATGGGGGATTTCGTCTCTGTTGCTGCTACTTATTTCAACCATACTGCTCAACTGTGGAGGATACACTGAATTCAAAATTACTAAGGTGACGTCATCAATTCCCCCTCATGCTCCAAGCAATCCCTAACAGACATGATCCATGTTTATGATACTTATCTCAACTATCACGATAACAAGGCAGGTATGACAATCTCCAGTACACAATAAACACTCAAAAGGCCTGACATTTAAGATTAAAACTTCTCCTATCAACATCTGGAATATGGGTTTACAAGCTGTTGTCAGGAATTCATCTTCTCCGAAAATATGGCAATGATGAGTCAACATCACATAAGATTCAGAAGTGTTCTGAAATATGTAAGAAACGCAAAACCATGAGGCTCTCACAGTTTGTTATGAGGTTGTCAACAATGAAGCCTATCACAAGGGATTACTTGATATCAAGTCCTAGCTTCTACTGAGGTCCCCACTTATGTCACATCCTGTTGGAGATCTCAGGATGCCAACATACTCACTGTATCAACACCTCCATTGCTAGTCTCATCCACAGAACAAAGGATATTCTACCAGACGAGGATATTCCACGGAAGTAAAATTTCACACGGGTCTGGGACACCTTTCACAGAGCTAGCGTCTTTAAGAATCTCACATCCTCACGGTGCCATCACCTACCTCTACAAGCTTCTCTATTCGTAGTCGCTCTTACTGTTATACCTGCATCTTGTAAACTCGAAAATTGGCAACAATCGGTGGAGAACTGGACAATACATCCTTCAAAAAATATTCATCCATGTCTCTGGTACGACATACCAAAGGAGCGTATAAATCAAATATACGGCTTGAGAGATATAAATTTTATGCTAATGTCGATGGAGTCTGAGAATTTGCATGGGATTACAAATTACAAATGTGCATGCATGCAAGCTCCGAATCAGAAAACGTCATCAACTTAATGTCATCATTGCTTCGCTGCTGTGACCCTTGTCGTCTCAACTTCTGATACTGCTGTTGTTGCTGGGTGAGAGAATAAAGAAAAACAACGCTGATTGTCGGTGATGGTCAAACAAGGATTTCCTCTTTGAAGCCATTGTCCCGTGCTACACATGGGTCAATTTTGGTCTCTCCATCATACAAATCAGCCACGCTTCACTAGTTTATTCTCTCCAGACGACGCTCTATCATCCCACAGTCACTACTACATCAACTATTGCTCCTTCAGCGATTATTTGACATCATCGGAGCATCATCAAATCAAAATTCCTGGTAAAATCCGTCAACTAAGATCGTTGATTTATTTTGCCTAGCTGCAGAAGCATGTAATAAATACGTATAAAATTCTGGCAAGCATCAGGATTATGAATATTACTCATATCTTACATTCCTCAAGAGAAGTGAGATGGGATATTTATCTCCTGGCTAAATTAGCCTTGAAGCTCTTTTATCGCTTTTGCATAGATGCAGAAGTATGAAATAAATATAGATAAATTCCTGAACAAATATCAAAATTATGAATATTACTCCTATCTTACATTTCATAAAAGAAGTGAGAAGGGATATTCAGCTCCTGGCTAAATTATCCTTGAAGCCCTTTTGCACATATGGGCTTTAGTACTTGCAGGGATTTACTCAGCTAAACCCTCGATTATTTCATAGGCAACCATGTAAATAATTTATATTAATCAGAATACACTAATTATACAAAATTGCGAACATTCGTAACAGAGGCGACGCCATTTCTGAATAAAACGCTAAATTAGATGCATACCATCTAATTGCAGAATCACATTGAGCATTACCTCAAGTTACAAGATTCTCTTGAAAATTTTTTGTATGCACTGCATAAAAGTTAAGCATAAATGTTATTATTAAATCTCACATGATTGAGAAATCCTAAAACGGCCATAAATATGGTTGCGACATAAATAAATGCCAACACTAACTATGCGTAGGCAATAGCCATAACATTAACAAACGCCATCCTTAGCAAGCCCTAGAATGCTCCAGGTACCTGAGAGTACAATCGCACAAAAAGAAAAACTTTCTCAGACAATTGCTACTTTTCTAGTAATATCGAACCATTAAAGTCACATTTTATCTCATCTAGTAGATCACCATCTAGTGCTTACCACGCAACATTAATCGTTCCGTGCTAAGCAGGGGACTTAATGTTAATGGTAGGTTTTTGACAAGGGCATGAATTGTAAAAGTTACCTTGCCTGAATGCCCATATATAATAAACAAATTCTGACCCAACATCAGAATTATGGATACGTACGTCTATCTTACATTCTGCAAGAGAATTGAGAAAGCATACTCAGATCGTGGCTAAATTATCCTTGTAGCTCTTTCGCACATATATATATATATATATATATATACGTCCATAAAAATCTCATGTCTTTACTAGCTAAACCCTTGTTATTTCGTATGAAATCATCTGTATTAATCAGAAAGTGCTGATTATATAAAATTACGAACATTCAGAATAGAGGCTATGCCATATCTGAATAAAAACGCTAATTAGATGCATACCATCTAATTGCAGAGTCTCATCAAGCATTATCTTAAGTTTCATCCACAGCCGAGTCTCTTGACAGTCTTTTGTATGCACTGCATAAAAGTTAAGCATTAATGTTAACATTAAATCTTATACAATTGAGAAACCCTATACATGCCATGACATTAACAGATGCCAAAGATAGTGGTGCACAAGAAATAACCATGGCACTAACAAGTGCGAGCCATAATGAACCTTAGCCACATTAGTAGCACACACATGTGCCAAAAGGCCAAGCCCACAAAACAGTCCCTAGCAGTGCTAGCGGCAACACTGGAGTAGTGCAAGTGGCAGCACTAGCAACAACTAGCATAGTGATGTAGGTTTTAATAGTGGTAAAATAGGTTCGATTCTCGGACTTGTGGAGATTTAATTTCTATACCTAATTTTTAATAACAGAAAACAAAGAGAATTAAAACAATTCGATTTTAAAATGGATGAAGAAAAACTAGGGCTTAAGATTCCACCATTAACCAATACTTCAGTGATAACATCTAACAATTCTTATATTCAATTTAATCTAAATATGCCAAAGATAGGTTTTTGAAGGAATAATTGTTAATCAAGAGCATGAGACATCAAGAGTTTAAAAACCAAGTATGACCCATCAGAAGAAAACACAATTATTTGAAAAAAACCATTTTTTCATTTTTAATTCAAGCAATTAATAATAAAAGAATTGTAGAATAAATATAATTAAAATAGAAGATACCACATTTATTGGATGAACGGCTTCCTCCGTCGCCCCAGTGATGGCGATTAGCTCATTGTAATGGAAACACACTCAAAATAGACTTTCATTGCTCAAAAGGTGCTTACAATGGTGAAAAACTAGTAACACAGAAGAACATAGACGCTTATAAAAATTACAGAGAAGTGTTGTCTGCTTTACAGAAGAAGGAAAAGCGAACAAGAAAGAAAGACGGACTCCAGGCGTTGTTGATATAAGACTGGTTCAGCAGCTGAGTCAGCGACAAAACTAGCGACAGTATCAGCGACAGTTCTTCAGCGCCTTATTTTCTTCTTCTTCTTCTCTACAGCAGCAGAAAACTTTTTTTTTCTTCCTGATTTTTTCCGGTGGCTCTCCCTCCTTTGTTTCTCGTTTCTCTTGGCTATATATAGTATTAGTGAACCCTAGAAACCCTAGAAAACCAATAAGGACTCCAAAACAACTCCCAATCAAACTCAAATTACCTGTAAATCCTAAACAGGGTCGAAGTCCTTTTTCCGGCTTGATTCACTTCTGCAACCATTTTTTCCTGAAACACGTTTTGTGACGTGTGTATAAGCTATTATAGATTGTGTCTTGATTCTGGTAACTTGAAACCACCTAAAAATCCCTTAAACCTCGGTTGCAAATCAAAACAAAGTTTCTCACGTGAAGAAGGTTTCTTCCCGCCATTTTCGGTTTCAAAATTCAAAAGGGAGGTGCCCCTAATCCAAGAGCGGGGTGCCTTTATCAATTTTCCCCGGGTGCCTTTATCACTTTTCGAGCCAATTTTTCCCAAATTATTTATTTCTCAAAAATATTTACAAAGATATAAAAAGACATAATAAGTACAAAATCGAACACTATCAAAATAGATAATCGAGCGCAATTTAGACACAAAAATGTGTCTATCACATAGGCGCTAGCGTTAGCGCTTATGCCTACGCTGCTAGCTTTAGCGCTACCAACAGCGCTAAGCTGAATCGCTAGCTACGCCAAGCGCTAACACTAGCTTTAGATGCGCTAAGCGCAATGCATGTGCCAAAAGTAAAAAAAAAAAAAGCCAAAAGGCCAAGCCAAAAAAACATGCGCCAAAAGAACTCTAGATGCTAGCGGCAATGCTAGCAACAACGCTAAGCTATAGCGCTTAGCTGAAGCGCTGGTGCTACCAGCAGTGCTAGCTACCAAGCGATAACACTAGCGTTAGCTGCACTAAGCGCCAATGCTAACTAGTAGCGCTAACCTTCACTCCTTCTCCCCTTAGCGTATCTTCTCACTCTTCACGCTTGCACATATGCTTGTGCTAGCACCAATCAATGCTCTCTTAAGCCTAATTATTCACATGTTTTGAGTCCATGAATCCACTAACTTTACGAGAAGTGAAAACAATTACATGGGGGGATTCTTCATGGGGTTTTGGTCTTTTGGTTAAAGCAACATGAGCGTAGCAACACCCCATGAAAAGAAAGTTACAAATTAGCGGTAAGGCTGAAGCGGTTAATGGAGTAATGGAATCATGGTTTTCCAGAAACTTCCAAGGATAACGGGAGGTTACACCATTACCCCCACAATCCCTATTACTCCAACTTTCCACTACCTCCACTACTTTACAAGGGAATATGTGTACCAACTACTATAAATAGGCTACTTAGCCCATTCAGAAATCACAACCAGCTTATCATTCTCTCAAAATCTGTTATTTTCTTAATAGTTCAACATCTTTACACACAATTCGACACACAAATTCCTTCAAATTTCTTTGGTTCCCTCCCCTAAGATCAACCCATTTTCTCTCATTGTGACCGAAGCAGGCGGAACGGCTACTATCGTGGTTTAGGCTTGCCCTGTACGATTTTGATTTCTGAATTTAAAGAAAGTACTTCTACAGTACATTGTTTTTCCTAAAATTAATTTTTAGGTACTAACAATCCATCTAGGAGCTTGATATTTTGAGAGACAGATACTTAAGCCTCTGTCATGACAGGTATTAATATAAATTATACTCAAATTGCTCTATACTAGTGGACAATCCATCTAGGAGATTGAGATTTGTGTATACAAAGCTGTATAGGTAAGTTAACACTATACAATAGAAAATGAATGTTGATATAAAGTAATTTTTGAAATTATCCTATGGAATATAACACCAAATGACACTCAAATTTTCTCTATATTAGTGGACACTCAATCTAGGATCTTGAGATTTGTTGTAAAAATTATAGAATATTTGGGAATGTCGTAGTAAGCACCAGTATTATTATGATGATTTTGTACAGTGATGAATACTGGTCAATTATTAAGTTTGATCGTATATGTAGGTGCTCAGATAAGTTCAGTCATACATAAAGAGAGACAAGGATGAGCATCTTCCTTAAAATTCTTTTGTAAAATTCTGAGGTTTAATATTGACGAAATAAAACTACAAGGTTTAGTTATTAGATATTACTAGAGATATTGCAGTTGGCTTGAATTATGAATATCGTCATGTTGATGGATCTGTAAGTCATGGATGGCGACATGGATGTATAGAGGAATAACATCATCATCAAGGATGCAGCATCAATAGTTCACGCTTGTAAGTACGACTACATAAGGTCACATGGTCGGTCAAGCAAGAAAGGAGGCCACGACTGGACGTACAAGAAAATTAAGGGTGGTGACTTGGACGAACAAGGCATATGAGGAATCTTAGACGGACAAGCATATGAGGGTATGCTTGGAAGGATAAGTGAGAGGTTGTATATGTACGAACAAGTGAGAGACCATCTTCTTCTGGGACTTGGTAATTCCATTTGATATTAAAGGGATAACTACTTCTCTTGTTCATCACTAAGTAACCTCCTTATATTATTTTATTTTTACGCGAGTAGTATTCGTGTGAAAACATGGGAACAACACCTCACGTTCTTTTCTTTCTTAGCATTGTTTGCTCTTGGGAGGAAGACATTGGATCTATTTTTGTCTCCAATTAGCAGTCTAGCATTGTTGAAGTAGGTAAAAATGGTGTTGTAGCCTCACTCTATATGTGATCAGCAGAGCACGTTCCTTAGTTGTATGTTGGCCTTGGTGTGTTGATCATGCCTTGTTATTCTCAGTGATGGCCTTTGAGTGTTACTGAATTGATTATGAGGTCAGTAAAGTTGAAGTTGTTCTTTCCAATGAGATCAAGTCCCCAGGTGTTGAATGGTCAGGAGGTGTTTTTCAACAAGACAAAGGGATGATACTGATTTGGTTCGCATGTAAGTGACGACCATGGATAAGTGATGATGCATCTTATGAAGAAAGTATATTGGTTTTCATGCTCCATCATGACTTAGTGTTTATGTATACGAGTCTTTGAATAAGTTGAGGAGGTAGATGCAAGCTTGAATAAAGTGAAACTTGCTGTGAAGACTCTGATGCGTGACTGGGTGAAATCAAATTAGTGATCTTATTTACACTCAATTAAATAATAATATAATGGAAGTCAAGTTCGTACCCACGAGGAGCGAGGTAGTTCAGTTGTCAAATATCACAAAGGGGGGTTTTGTTTTAGTATTTTACCGAAGTAAATAAGAAGAAATTAAAAGTAAAATTGTAAGCAATAGAGAGAGATATGATCGAGGAATCCTTCTCCGTTACTAAACAATCATTGAATTAGTATACTTATCTATTCTTCATTCATCACAGATTATTACCAACCGTAGGATAGCAGCTAGAACAATGTTTTCCTCATAGGTCCTTTAGTCACTGGATACCGAAGCGCTCGAATACCAGGATCTATTTATCTAAACCACCTAGAAGTAGCACACTCTAAGTTTAATTTAGTCAAATGATTTATATATTGTGACCTGATAGTTTGATCCTAGTAGTTAGACTCTTAGCTCAAGGTCCACTTTCTAGTGTTATTTTGAGATTCCCCAATATCATGCTAAGAATAGTTAGGGTTTCTAGAAGAAGATGCCATTCGTTTGATGAGAAATAAAAAGGAATATCAAAAATTCAAGTGGCTGAAGCTGAAGCAGCTACTTTCTAAGCAACAAAAAGAAAAGAAACGACTGGAGTGGGAGAGTCAGATTCGAAAAGAGGATTCCTCACTTCTTTCTCTCATTCAAAACCGTGCATGAGACTTTCATCTCGCACGGCTCATAAGTGATAAAGAAAGAAGAACTCATCTTCTTTCTTTTATGATTACCTTCTCGCGTATGTATAACACGCGATAATTTTGCAGAATCCCTCTGCAAGGTATCACGTGCTCTACTTATATAGGAGTTATTCAACAATTAGGGATATCTTAACCCTTATAAGAAATTGATTTAGTTGTCCACCTAAAACAATCAATTAATCAATCATAAACATTCCTCATGGTAGAAACAAATAATAATAATACGAAAAAATCAAAATAAATTCATATATTAAATCAAATCATGTTTAGAAATTAGAATTTATCCTCAATCAATTAGGTGTTTAGCTACTCATGGATGTGGAAGCACCCATATTATACATATAAGAAAATAAATAAGAAATCTTTACGATAATGAAACCGCTCCGAAATCCTAGCTTTGTCTTCTTAATGTCTTAGGAGTCTTCTTATATAGTATCCACGAAATCTAGGGCTTATAATCCTTCCGGTACCAGGTTATCTCCTTTTATAAGTCAAAAATGCATCAAAACAGACCCCATAGGTTTGCCACAGTCGGCCTGGTCGATTCCTAATGAAATGTGCCGACTCTATGACAAAAATATCTCCAATTCTCCGTTGTAAAACTTTCTCAAGTCGGCATGGTTGATTCCCATTGAACCGTGCCGACTTTAGGGCTTAAATATTCAAGTTTTCTGTCGAAAAAGTGTTCCAGTCGGCATAGTTGGGAACCGTGCCTACTATTATGTTGTAGATGACTTTGCCTTACTTCTACTGTTTTGTCCATAACTTCTTCGTCCGAACTCGGAATGACCTCATTGTTTTTGTGTTCACTTCGTATTCTCGTTCTCTTCAAGATGATATTAAGAACTTCCAGATTTGAATGAGTTGAATTTGTTTTTTGGCCCTTCTTCACTTGTAGAACCCAATTTCCTCGTAATGAACTCCTTTCTTCTTCTTTGGCCTTGGAATGCTT
Organism: Papaver californicum; assembly: GCA_023531435.1. Classification (NCBI taxonomy): domain Eukaryota; kingdom Viridiplantae; phylum Streptophyta; class Magnoliopsida; order Ranunculales; family Papaveraceae; genus Papaver; species Papaver californicum. The sequence goes on along the minus strand of JAJJMC010031261.1, from coordinate 4,248,727 downwards.
GAATACTTGGAGTACTTCACTTATTATCTCTTTTGTAGTCATTTTGACTCTTATTGGGATGATTCACCTAATATAAGACATAAAATAGATAACAAACATAATAACGAGTAATATGCAAGAATTATAGCTAAAACAAGTATGAATTTGACACTAAAAACATGTGAATTATGCACTTATCAAATTCTCCAACACTTAGATTTTGCTAGTCCTTGAGGAAACTAATATCTAAACAAAACTACTTCAAACTAAAATACAACAACTCCCTTTTGTTGTATACACGGTTACACTTAGCATGTGCAACAAGCCTTTAAACCCCTAGGTGTGCCTAGTGTACGAGTTATAGTCTCTTGAGGGTTTACGAGAGGTATACCTAAAAAACCTACTCTAACTTCAAAGTCACAAGCATTCAAAGACCTATGAGGACATAAAGTTTTTGAATACTAATAATAAGAAGTTAGAAATGTCAAAGAATATTATTGTCATGGTTTACTGTTGAGCTAGTAGAATACCACCATATGAAAGAATCCAGCCTCAAGAGCAATCGAATAAGCATTCCGCTTCGACTTCTGCCTCACCAATAGGGTTTTATGAAATTGCACTTAAAAGATGCACTTTATGGTTCTCACATGTGCAGGAAGGAGTGAAGATAGAAATCATGCACACGTTGAATGGTGGGAAGGAAAAGTAACCTCCAGAATTAACCACTATGTAAAGAACCTTTTTTTTTCTTCTGATGATCTCTAAGAAAGGAAATCAACCACTATGTAAGGATGGGTCTTGATGGCAGAATTTTGCCAAAGGAGAAAATTGTAATATTTCTTTTTGCCTAACTGCAGAAGCATGAAATAAATGTTTATAAACTTTATGACCCGACATCAAAATTATGAATACATATGAGCTATTATCCTACGTTCTGCAAGAAAATCGAGAAAGGATACTCATCTCCTGGATAAATTAGCCCTATAGATCTTTTTCCATATATATGCGCCATAGAAATTTCATAGCCTTACTCAACTAAATCCTCGTTATTTCATGTGCATCCATGCAAACTATTTGTATAAAACAGAATTTACTGATTATACAAAATTACAAAAATTCAGAATAGAGGTTACACCATATATCTGAATAGAAAACCCTAATTAAATGCGTACCATCAAATTACAGAGTCGCATAAAGCATAATTTCAAGTTGCAAACTTCCGCGGCTGAATCTCTTGAAATTTTTTTGTATGCACTGCATAAAGTTAAGCATAAATGCTAACATTAAATCTCTTACAATTCAGAAACCCTAAACAGGGCATAAATATGGCTACGACATTACTGAATATCAAAGCTAGTGATGCATAAGCAATAATCGTGGCACTAGCAAGTTCTATCCATGGAAAATTCCTAGAAACACTCCCAACACCAATGGGTAGCACACACTTGTGCAAACAGGTCAGAAAAGCCAAAAGCCAAACAAACCAAAAGGCTAACAAAATCACGTGCCAAATAAGCCCTAGAAGTGCTAGCGGTAGCATGGCACCAGTGCTAGCTATGCTTAGCGCTAATGCTAGCACTAGCTGCACTAAGCACCAAGCCTTATCCCTTTCCCTAATTTCTCCTTTGCGTGTCTTCTCACTCTTCACGCTTGCACATATGCTTGTGCTAGCACCAACCAATACTCGCTTGAGCCAAACTTTTCACATGTTTTGAGTCCATAACTCCACTAACTCTACGAGAAATCAAAACAATTACATGGGGGGATTCTAAATGGGCTTTTGGTCTGGTGGTTACAACAACATGGGCGTGGCAACACCCAATGACTAGGAAGTTACAAAGTAGTGGTAAGGCTAAAGCAGTTAATTGAGTAATTGAGTAATGGTTTCTCGAAGATTCCAAGGCGGTTATACCATTATCCCCATGACTTCCACTTCTCCATCTCTTCACTACCTCCACTAATTTACAAGGAAGCGTGTGTCCCTAAACTATTATAAATAGGATCCTTAGCCAATTCAGAAAACAGAACAAGTCGGTCATTCTCACAGCTCTTTTATTCTCTATCTCTACACACAATTCAACACACAAATTCCTTCAACTTTATTTGCTTCCCTCCCCTAAGATCAACTCATTTTCTCTCCTCGTGACCGAAGCGGGGCGGAACGGCTACTATCGTGGTTTACGCTTTCCCTGAACGATTTTGATTTCTGAATCCAAAGAAAGTGCTTCTACAGTACATAGTTTCGCCTAGAATCAATTTTTAGGTACTAACAATAGGAATGATTAATTAGCTTATCATCCATTCTACAATCAACACCACTCTCACAACAAATAGAACCAACTTCGGTCTTCAACTGCTGATGATGAACTCTTTTCCTCAATTTCTTGCTACTTGAAACTTCTCATATATTTATTCTTCCCCACAGCCTTATTAAAATGAATACAAACTAAAGTAATAAAAAAAATTATCTTATTTTTTTTTTCTTTGTTTTTTTTTAATAACTCAAAATACAAACCGAAAAACAAATAAAATGAACAATGAAACTACTATGGATGTGGGATGAGAACTTTACCACTTGATTCTTCACAACTTGTATTATCTCGATATCATGAACTTCACTAACTCACATCTTTTGATTTCTTCGCTCTTGTAAATAGTCTTCAACATATATATATAATTCTGCTCTTTGTCTTGTTGCTTTACTTGAATACAAAATTTTATGTTTCTTGTACTGTTGCTTGTAATCCTTGAACGTCTTCAAGTTTCTTTAAATTTATGATGCTCCGCTTGTTGATGATAATATATTTCTATTGTTGCTTTGTCGAGAGAATGATGCCAACTGCAAACTAGACTACAAGATAGAGTTACCAATTCGGATGATACCCTCATGATTGATAGAATTAGCACTCAAGAGATCAAAAGGTAGTGTTGAAATTGATGCGAGGTTGGGTAGATCATCATTCTTCCTAGAATTTACGCAGAAACACTCCAAATAGACAATTTAAACAGGTATAAAAAATTGAAGCTTTGGTGCCTCACTCATATATGGGTAATGAATGATCAGCTTCTCTTATATTGTATTCTCTACCGGCGGTTTAAGTCTTTTTTTTGTCATCTCTAGCCTCTCAACAACTAAGAAACCCGAATATAGTTCTCTAATACTTCTAAGTTTAGTTATTTCCATTAGAAATCTGTATTTAATCTTAGGTACAAGTATACTAAGTGACTCTAAAATATCTAAAAGTTGGAGGTTTTCACGCAAATATGTACAAAAAGTTAAAATTTATCTTCAAAAGTGAATACTAAAATTCTATATGCTAAATACTCCCCCACACTTAAATTTTACATTTTCCTCAATATAAATTGACTCCTCCAACGTAAAATCAAGATGGGAAATTCTTAATATATATAATATGCAAAACTAATAAAAATCAATGGGTTGCCTCCCATTATGCACTTGGTTTAAAGTCGTCATCTCGTCTCTACTCGCCCGTATTACTTCTCTAGAGGGATCAAATCATGAAGCTCAATCCCATTGACATCTACCGTAGTGAAACCTTCATAGTATGGATTTAATCTATAGCCGTTGATCCTGAAAATTTTCCCTTCAATTGCACCATAAAGAAAAACATTAGTAACCAAAAATGGTCCCACCCATCAGGACCTTAGCTTAACAGGAAATAATTTTAGACGAGAATTAACTAAAAGCATATTCTTCCCCACAACAAAGCTTTTTTGAGAAACCATCTTGTCTTGAAAGAGATTATCCTTCTCTTTATATATACGAGGGACTTTCGTAAGCATCATTATGTATCTCCTTTCGCTTATTAATTTTTAGTTGCCTTTGTTTCCCCGCTTTATCATGTTGTGTATTGAAGACTTATTTTAGGAATGAGTTTGGATTTCCTAGTCCTAGGTTGAAATATAAAGGGGTATTTCCTATTTTATATCTTATCTAATATTTGGAAGGTGTTTCCGAAAATTAGTTAGGGATTCTTGGTGGCCAACTTTGTAACTTATATAAATAGGTACTAGGTTATGCAGAGATTATGATGAATGTAGAGAGAGATCGGTGAGATATTTCTTGTGTTAGCTTTAGAGAGAAAATCTAGGGGTTTTGTGGTGAGTGCAATTGGTGTGGAGAAAGAGACAAGGTGATCGTCTCAGGTAATTACTACGGTGTAACCAAGGGTTTTGCTAGGATTCCACAAAGATGTTCTACGTTTGTAATTAATTCGTTCATAGTGGATTAGATCTGATGCGGCTCAAAATGGACGTAGAAAATATATACACATTGTATATACTGTTGAACCACTATAAATTTTACGTGTCTTGTGAGTTTGATTTACTTTCTTGTTTTTTTTTATAATTTGTGCTTGGTTTACTTATTATTCACCATATCATTCCAATATCCTTTATTTTTTGGTTTTATCAGTACCTGAAGTTATTGGATGTATTAGTTCCTTGAGAGATAATATCCTGACAACTGGTATCAAAGTATTAGGCTCGGTACATTTTTTTGTGGAAGTTATAAAGGTTGTTTAGGTTTATTAACAACAAGGTTATTGATTTTCTTTGACAACAATTGAAGTGGGAGTTATGGGTGATAATAACAAAAGAACACTAGCAAGGGTCAAAGTTTTTAATGATAACAATTTTACGTTTTGGAAGTCTCGGATGGAAGACTATCTATTTGAGAAAGACCTTGGTGTTCCATTAGGCTGAATTGATAAAAGGGGATCACTTAAAGATGAAGAATGGTTGGTTTCTTGATCACAAGTATGTGGTTGTGATCCATAGATGTCTAATGGAAGAAGCTTATAATAACGTACAAGAGATTACTAATACGAAGCCTCTTATGGATACACTAGAAAAATTGTATCAAAAGTCATCATGCTCGGGGAAGATTATGTTTTGTGAACAACTGTTCAATATAAAGATGCAGGAAGGCGAAGCGATTTCAGCACATCTTAGGAAGTTTACTTCGGTTATTTCTCATCATTCAAAAGTTGGCATTACTTTTTATAATGAGATTTAAACTTTAAGGTTGTTGTCTTTATTACTAAAGATTTGGGAGACGGCAGGTATAACTATATGCAATTATGCCGGAAGTGAGAAGTTAAAGCTTGATGATGTGCAACAGAGGTTAATCGGCAAAGAATAAAGAAGAATAGAACGGGGTTACACTTCTAGTTCTTCGAATTCAGCCTTAAGTATACAACAAGATAACAGAGGAAATCCAAAAAGGAACAGTGACAAGTCTAGAGGAAAATCTAGAGGAAAGCCTACGGTGGAGATCTCAATCTCGACCTAGAAAAAAGGTGAAGTGTTGGGCGTGTAAGAAAGAAGGACATTTCACACGTGACTTTCCGGAAAAGAAAGGTGCTAATAATGGTGGAAACAAAGGTAATCAAGAAGAGATCAATGTAGTTGCATCTGCAGAACCAGTAAAGGTCTTTGTTAATGAAAACAAGATGATTACGAAAGGTGTAATGCTGATCATTGTTGTTACTTCAAGAAGTGTGGTTCTGAACACATCATACTATTATTGTATGTAGATGATATGTTAGTAGCTGGAACATCTCAACAGATTATTGAGAACTTGAAAAAACAGTTAGCAAGTGAGTTTTCTATGAAAGATCTGGTGAAGCACGACAGATTCTTGGTATGAGAATCACAAGGGACAAAGCTAAGGGAACATTTATGCTTAGTCAAGATGAATATATTGAACGAGTGTTGAAGAGGTTCAGTATGGAGAGTGCTAAGGCAGTCAGTTCTCCACTTGGAAGTAAGATTCGTCTTTCAAATTTGCAGTGTGCACATACAAATGAAGAAAAAAAGTACATGGTTAATATACCATATTCACCATCTATTGGAGTTTAATGTATGTTATGGTATGCACGAGAACGGATATTGCACATGCGTGGGAGTAGTGAGTATATATGCAAGCAACCCAGGTAAGAAATATTGGGAAAACAGTAAAGTGGATACTCAGGTATTTGAGAGGTAACACAAACGTACCATTGTGTTATGGAAGAGGTGGATCTATCTTGAGGGGTTATGTGGATGTAGAATTCGCAGGTGATATAGAAAAAAAGCGAAGTACGGTCGGTTATGTTTATACTATGGGGTTAGTTGTAGTGAGTTCGAACTCACGGTTATAGAAGTTGGTGACATTAATCACTATAGAAGCTGAGTATGTAACGGTGACATAAGCGAGCAAGGAAACGATAGGTTTACAAGGTTTATTAGCTGAGTTAGGTAAGGAACAACGGGATAGTGTTTTGTATAGCGACAATCAAAGTTCTATACATTTAAACAAGAACTCATCCTATCATGCTAGGATGAAACATATAGATATTCAATACCATTTCGAGATCTCTTAGAAGAAGGAGATTTGAATCTCGAGAAGATTCTTGGTTCTAAAAATCAAGCTGATATGTTTGCCAAGGGAGTTACATCACACAAGCTAAATCTCTGTAAAAATTTAGTTGGTCTCTCGGAGTAAGGTTCTGGGAGGCGAGCCGCATCATGGAAGTCGGTTAGCACTGACAATCCAAGTTGATTAAAAGATCAAGGTAAGGGAGATCCGAAGATTATACAATAAGTCTCCAAAGTGGGAGATTGTTGTGTATTGAACACTTATTTTAAGAATGGATTTTGGTTTCCTAGTCCTAGGTGGAAATCTAAAGGGGTTTTTCCTATTTTATGTCTTGTATAATATTCGTAAGTTGTTTACTAAAATTATCTAGGGATTGTTGGTGGCCAAGTTTGTAACTTATATGAATATGTACTAGGCCATGTAGATATTATGATGAATGTAGAGAGAGATCAGTGAGATATTTCTTGTGTTAGCTTTAGAGAGAGAAGCTAGGGTTTTTGTGGTGAGTGCAATTGGTGAGGAGCAAGAGACAGGGTGATCGTCTCAGGTAATTGCTACGCTGTAACCAAGGGTTTTCTTAGGATTCCACAAAGGTGTTCTACGTTTTTAATTGATTCGTTCATAGTGGATTGGAGCTGGTGCGTATCAAAATGGACGTAGACAATATATACAAATTGTATATATTGGTTAACCACTATAAATTTTGCGTGTCTTGAGAAGAACTAGTTGAAACCTTGTCTTCAATCGATTTATGAATATTCTTTGACTCTTTATGCCACGTATACTTTGTACGAGTAGTTCTTTTTGAAAATTCTTTACTTCGATTCTTAGAAGAAATATCTTTCGTGTATTAGTCGCTAGATTTCTAATTTTCACGAGTAAAATTGATACCCTTTGTGATGAACGCAAGTAAACCCTAATCTACAACGGATTCTCGAAACCTTAATGTTTTTCTATTATTGATTTCAATCTTTATTAAGTAATTTTAATTCATTAGTTCAATTCTTTATAAAAATCAGAAAAACATCTTTTGACCTGAAAGTTACTTGAATTAATTAGTATAAGTAATACACACTCCTCGTGGGAACAAACTGTATTTTCTCTTGTCTACATCTTTCGACACTGTGCGCTTGTGGTAAAACAAAGTCGGTTTTCCGACGCATCAAGTTCCTTGATAGGTAATATCTTGACATATCATATTCCATCTCGCACATCTTTACCACCCATAAAGCCTTATGTTCAATTTCAATCGGGAGATGACAAGCTTTGCCATAAACCAACTGACATGGAGACATGCCAATCAGTATCTTGTATGCCGTTCTATACTCCCATAATGCATCGTTGAGTCTCAAACTCCAATCTTTCCGTATAATATTAACGGTTTTCTCAAGAATAGATTTAATCTTACGATTTGAAATTTTAGCTTGCCCACTAGTTTGTGGGTGGTAAGGCGTAACAATCTTGTGTGTGACGTTGTACTTCATGAGAAGAGCATGGAGGGACTTCTGAAAATATGAATCTCCATCACCAATAACCACACTTGGTGTGCCATGTCTAGTGAAAATAATTTCCTTCACAAACTCACAAACAACTTGAGAGTCATTAGTAGGGGTGGATTTGCTTCCACCCATTTCGATACATAATCCACAGTAAGAAGTATATAAAATTTTCCATACGAATTAACAAAAGGACCCATAACATCAATTCCCAACACATCGAATATTTCTACAGCAAGAATCGGTGTGAGTGGAATTTGATTTCGAGCACCTAGATTGCCTGTTCGTTGAAATCTATCACAAGATTTGCAAAAAGCTTATGCATCCTCAAATAGGGTGGGTCAATAAAAGCCACTCTCAAGGAATTTGAGAGCGATACCTTTAGAAACAAAGTGGCCACCACAAGTATAATAATGGAAAAAAGTTAGAATGGATTGAAATTCATACTTAGGTACGCACTTGCGGATAATCTGATCAACATAATATTTGCACAAGTATGGCTCATCCCACACATACTTCTAAGTCGTTTTCTTAATCTTTAACTTTTAAAAACTACACATTGTACTAGGTACCTTCATTATAACCAAGTAGTTCACTGTATCAGCGTACCAAGGTGTTGAATCATCTATTAAAAAAAGTTGTTCATCCGAAAAACGATCTTGTAAGGGAAGTTCTTCTTCAGAAACAACAAGTCTAATAAGATGATCTGCAATAGTATTCTCAACACCCTTCTTGTCTCTAATTTTTATGTCAAATTGTTGCAATAACAGTATCCATCGTATTAACTTTGGCTTAGCTTATTTCTTCTTAAGTAGGTACCTAAGTGTTGCGTGATCAAAATATACAACCACTATTGTTCCAACCAAATATGATCTAAATTTTTCTAGTGCAAAAACTATAGCCAACAACTTTTTCTCCGTGGTAAAATAGTTGATTTGTGCATCGTTTAGGGTCCTAGATGCATAGTATATCACGTGGGACAATTTTTCCACCCTTTGACCCAAAACGACTCAAACTACATAGTCACTCGCATCATACATCAACTCAAATAGTAAACTCCAATCGGGTGACTTGATAATTGGTACAATTGTCAACAATTCTTTCAATCTGTCAAAGGTATATTTGCACTCCTTATCGAAGTTGAAAGTAGCCTCCATTTGTAACAACTTTCACACTAGCATTGAGATTTTGGAGAAGTCTTTGATAAACCATCTGTAAAAACTTGCATGATCAAGAAACGAACGAATCTCCCTTACCGAAGTGGGGTATTGCAAGTTTCTTATTAAGTCTATCTTTACTTTGTCTTCTTCGAGCCCTCGATAGGACACAATATTACCAAGCATTATACCATGTTTTACCATAAAGTGACATTTCTACCAATTTAAAACAAGATTAGTTTATATACATCTTTTAAGCACAAGTTTCTCTAAGAAAATATCAAATGAATTGCCGTAAACAAAATCATCCATGAATACCTCAATGATGCGCTCCACGTAGTCAGAAAATATACTAACCATACATCTTCAAAAGTGGAAGGCGCATTGCAAATACCAAAAGACATTCGCCTATATGCGAATGTACCAAAAGGACAAGTAAAGTAGTCTTCTCTTGATCCTGTGGTGCAATAATAATCTGATTGTATCCCGAATAACCATCCAAAAACCAATAATGTGAATCTCCTGATAACCTCTCTAACATCTAATCAATAAAAGGCAAAGGAAAGTGGTCCTTCCGGGTAGCAGAATTATATTTCTGTAGTATATGCATACTCTCCATCCTGTTTGAATTCATATAGGAACAAGTTCGTCATCTTGATTTCTGATAACGGTAACACCAAACTTCTGAGGTACCACTTGTACCTACTAATCCATTTGTTGGCAGAAATTAGACAACTCACCCCCACACTTAGCAATTTGAGGATCTATTTCTTTACGACCTCCTTCATCGAGGGGTTAATCCTACGCTGAGCATCACGTACTGGCTTTATTTCGTTTTCCATTAAGATTCTATGCATGCACATGGATGGACTAATACCTTTGATATCAACAATTGTCCAAGCAATGGTCGTTTTATGCTTTATCAGAACCCTAATTAAGCGTTCTTCATGTACTGCTGTGAGATTCTTTGCAATAATAACTGGAAGCTCTTACCCTTCACCCAAGTAAGCATACTTTAATTCATCAAGTAGAGGCTTCAGTTCTAATTTAGGTGCTTGCATAACAGAAAGTAAATGAACTTCATCAGAAAGTAACATAGAGATATATGAAATATTACCCGTTTGAGCTTCTTGTAATATCGTTAGGGCGCCACACATATCCAACGATTCCTTTTCAATGTTAACGTCCAAATTAGGCATCTCATGGACTCCAATATCAATACTGCATCGTAACACTGTCCCAAGTTCATCTTCACTAATCAAATCAAACATTTGCTGAGCTAATGAATCAATAATATCAATAGAGAATGCATTAGAACATCCCTTGGATAACGTATATCTTCAAAGATATTGAAGCATTTAATTTCTTTATCAAACTCCATAATAAGTATTCCACTATCAACATCAATCTTCGTCTTTGCATTCTTGATAAACGGTTTCCCAAGAAGTAATGAAGTAGATGAACAGTTATCTTCATTCTACATATCCACAACATATAAGTCAACCATAAAGATTAAATCATTCACTTGAACTAACACGTTTTCCATAAGTCCCTTAAGATATATGTTGGACTTGTTTGCCAGATGAATGATAATCCCTGTCTCTTTTAAAAGTCCAATATTCAAAGAATCATAAATATCGGCTGACATAACACTAATAGATGCTCCCAAATCAAGCAAAACACGCTCAAATTTGCGGTTACCAATAGTAACTGGTACCGTGAAACCCCCAGGATCATTGCACTTTGTGGGCATCTTCTTCAACAATATAGTTGAAGCACTTTCACCCACCTGCGTAATCTGGTTAGCAATCAATTTATTCTTATTTGTGCATAATTCCTTCATAAATTTAGCATACTTAGGTACCTGTCTGATGGCCTCAATAAGTGGGATGTTGATTTGGATTTTGCTGAAAATATACATAATGTCTTTATCTTGAGCTTGCTTCACTACAAGAAAAACGGGTTTAAGCGACCAAAATCTTAGCAAGAGCTCGGAAATTTAGTCGCTTAAATAGTTTAAGCGTCTAAGATTGCAACTGCCAAAATTTTTGGCGGCTATAAACCTGTGTCCACTTTTGTTTAGCAACGTAAAAATATATTTAATCGCTAGATCCTTTGTTCAAGTAATTTATAGCAACTAAAAAGTGATTATGTAGCTATTTACTTTGAGGCACGGACTCGTAGCAACAAAAAAATAAATTGGTTGCTCTAAATATCAGCAAGTGCCCAATATTTTAGTCGCTTTAATAGTTTAAGCAACAAAACTTGCAACTGCCAAATAGTTTGGCTGCTTTAAATCTGTGTCAACTAATTTTTAGCCATAGCCAGATGTGTTTGATCGCTATATCCTTTTTCCAAGTAATCTATATAGCATCTAAAAAAGTGTTCATGTAGCTCTTTACTTTGAGGCACATACTTGTAGCAACCAAAAAATGAATTACTTGGTAAAACTCTCCCAGTAACTAAGTTTAAGCCACCACCGCCATTTTAAAAAAGAAATCAGTTTTTGAAGTAGACATTTGAGATCTTAATATTAATCAAACAATGTTAGTAGGATTTGTTTAATGAAAACATGAAAACTCGTTCAAATCAATGTTTTGATTCACTATGAGCAAATGTTTAAATGCACGAATTGAGCCAATGTGGGTCTTTGTGAAACTAGCCTTGCTCCGAAATGCAGAAACCTACTAGTTGGAGATTCAAATAATCTTGTTGAAGATACTGAAACTGGCCTTGCTCCGATTATAGTCATGTTTTATTTACTCAATGGAGATAACAAACACACGACGAAACGAAACTGACAACAATAGAGAAAGAAAGAGGGCGTTGAAGAAATTGTGACAGTGCAAAGAGTATTTCATTGTTTATACATACAGTGATACAACCATAATTTTTATTTAAGGAAACACGACAAGTAATTTAAACGATGACTCAGCGAAAAGAGATTCATGAATCTTATTAACTGATAGTTATTCTTCCTTTGTTTGATCTACTAAGCATTTAACTAAACCTCATTTTCTAACTAAGGAGGTAAAAACATAAATGGTGTGATAGGTTACATATGTTCTATCACTATAAATTTTCTATACCGGAAAATGGAAAACAATTGATTTAGAATTGACCAGCCAAATCAATTTAAGACGTTCCAACTTGATGAATTTTTCAATCACAATTAACTTTGATTCTATGAAGTAGGTAAAGAGATAGAGTATCAATTAAGTTGTTTCTATAAAATTTGAATAAGTACTCCTCTGGTGTTGGGTCTTTGTTTGCCACTTTATGTATTGCTAAAACTTGAGCCAATGTTGGTCTTTGTGATGCATCTCTCTCTATGTCCCTTGAAGCAACAGAAGTTGTCTTTCTCATGCTCTTCAAGTCATAACTTCCTTTTGTTCTCCCATCAACTATCTCGAAAGCACCATCCTACAAGTTATGTTTCACTTGCACGCAGATTTTCCAGTTAAAATTTATTAAAAATATACGATAAAATCGTAAAATGCCATCAGCTAAATAAGTTCCAAGTTTTTGTTTTATCGATAAGAACTTGTTTTCCATACTTGCTGGATAAAGAACTCTGTTTATTTGAACCTTTCCTGAATTGAAGAAATTGACACAAGAGCTTCCAAATGAGTGACTTGTTGGGATCTACTAAACTGAACTGGTACATTCAACTTTGACTAAAATGCCAGCTCCATGTCCCTCATACATTCAAGTCACAAACTTGAGGAAACTATGTCCAACAAAATTCATAAAAAAAACATAAATTAGCTAGACCAGTGGAATACTTGTTTTTTAAAGTTCAGATGTCAACATTAGGGTGTAGGCAGCTGAACGATTGCAGAGATAACTGTAAAGCCTAATGAAGCTGATTTCTTCCCATGGTTACGAAAGTTAGACCTGCAAAATTTGAATAAGAGAATGAGAAATGCAGCAGATACACTCATAAACATCATCGATGGCTTTGCAAAGAAGCGAAGACAACGTATGGATTCTGTGCACATTCAAGCTGTTCAGTGAAGTGAACACTAATCCAATTCCCAAAATGGCAAACTTTGTGCACTTATACAACTGGGATTAAACAATGTCCAATTTTTGTTGGCAACCTTCACATTTTGAAAAAGTGCACAAAGAGTTGGCAACATATTGACAAATGTTTAAACGGATGCATAGAAAAACTTATCCTTGAATGTACAATAAAGCCCTGTTAACTAAAATTGCTAGAGCTGAAACCCCAATTACCTTCTCAGGGTTAGCTACGAATATCCGGGAAAGCAGATCTGCAAAGAGTGCAGTAGACAGGCATAAATTCCTGACTGTTACCGTCATTTAGCTTGGACACCCTAAAATTGCAAGACAAGTATTTTGATGCATCCATAAGGTGGAGTTAAATAAGAACAATGTATGCGGTGACACCACTCAAGATCCTACACAAATTGAAGAATTCTCCACTTACACAAAATTGAGAACCTGCATTCCACTTAGATCTGCAAACGGGCCAATAAGATGATTGTTGGATAAATGCCTGGAAAGTAGAAATGGAAAATTAAATATTTATTTAGTATTCTGAACCCAAGATACAAAATGATGCTGCCACAAGTATTTTCATAGCCTCACCATTGTAGGAGCATTCCCGCTTAACGAATTCCTGTCAAGACGTCTGTAGAAAAAATTAAAAGTAAGTTGATTCTTGCCGAAATGACTGTAAGTAACAGGTAAATTCATAGAGATCCTAAAAAATAAATAACATTAGAAATAATACAAATATTACATTCGAAGTAATACTGCCAAAAGTTAGAACATACAAATGCTTGGTATGGGTTAGCATATCTAGACCAGGGGTGTTGCCGCTGGAGACTGGGATGCTGCCATTTAAAGAAAGGAAAATTCACATATACTTATCAAAATTTGTTCTAAAAATCACCAGAAAAACTTCAAGATTTCCCCAAAATTGAGACTCTTAGACAACACCCACATACATAACCCAAATATCAAATCCCTTCAAAGAAAGGAAATTTCACATATATTTACAAAACACGCTTCAGAAAACTCAAATATCCCCTGTAACATCAACACCCAAGTCAGGTTTCAGCCTTTGAGCACAAATACCATTTCTGAGCAACAACAAAATCAAAACCGTAAGTTCTTAGGAAAATAAACCCCAAATTGAACACAATTGTCTCTATCATCGACATAAGAAATTGAAAAAAAAACTTTAACCCTAACTTTGGTACAGAAACACCCAAAATTTCACAGCAAAGTATTTGTAGAAAACCCACAGAGATATGCAGAAAACAGAAAAAGAAGAAGAGATTTCGAAGATTTGTAAAAATTCTAATTCTAAATTCTCTAATTTTAACGGAGAGTTGTAGAAATATTTACTCCAAAATCTCTAATTTTAAAAGAGATTTGAAGAAACCCTGACTCCAAAATCTCTATTTTAACAAAGATTTGTATAAGAAACCTACAATCGATATGGTCACTTATTTTCTTATGAAAATAAGAATAATTGCTTACCAGACCAACAAAGAAACGTACTACAACAGCTCCTGACCGAATTGCATCATACTGCATCCATGATATCCTAATAGCCATCCTTCGTTTGAAGTTGTTAGCAGTAGAGAAAATGAAGAGATCCAGCGATTTGCTAGGTAGAGGAGGTGCTCTGGGTACTTCTAGGTCCACTATGTGGTCTAAATCCTATTATATGGGTAAACCCCTGGCAAGAACAGACACTATCTTCAAGTCTCCAGAAATCCTTACTTCACTAACAAGCCATGGCTCCAGACTCTGTCACAAAATCCAGCCCTAATTTGTAGAAACCCTTACTCTGAAATCTCTAATTTAATAGAGATGTGTACAAACCCTAAAATTTGATATAAGTAGAAGAAATAAATTAAGTGAAATTGATGAATATTCGGTAAAATTTGGGTAAGGTTTCAGAGAGATGAAGATCAAGAACAAAGACTAACAGAGAGAGTGAGGCTTAGTTTACAAAAGGAAAAAAAAACTGGCTAGGGTTTCCAGCGGAGGGAAAAAAGTTTGGTGAAATTTTTGGTGGGAAGTATTGCGCCATTTCTTCGTTTCCTGATCTTACGGCGGCAAATTTAGATTGTTTCGGATGTTTGGGTGGTAATCCGTATGATTTCGTAAATCTATATTTATATCCGTTGGATCAGATATTTTTGGCTTTCTATTGGCCAGATAAACAATTTAAGGATCATTGTGTGTGTTTTAGACTTAAAAAACGAAAATAATGTTTGTGTTTAAATTACTCCATTTTTGGTCAAATTAATGGACAATGAATAAAATTGGGTGAGATTGAGGAATATTCAAAAAAATTGATGGATAACAAGTGAAATTGAGTGGGGGCGAGTAAGGTCAAGTAAAAATAGGTGAAATCAAGTAACTGATAATTGTGTGAATTCGAGTGACATTAAAGAATACTTAGTGAATTGGAGCGACGTCAATGAAAATTTAGTGAATTCGAGTAAGATCGATGAAAAAATGTGATTTTAATTGAGATTAAATAAAATTTTAGTTAGTCATATTATAGTAGTCGGAGCCTACATGGATGATTTTAGCTTTCGGACCCTGTTACATATCCAAATCGAGCCATCAATATCGTCATTTACATTAGGGAAGATAACAACATGTTATATTATGCTTGGTCATGTACCACATTGTAGTGGAATTTTGAAACATCTAGACGAGTGCATACAAATCATATTTTGATATCGTTAGATTTGTTAGATCGATAAAAAAATATAAATTGCAGTCATTTTCTATCTATACCATCTGTACAATCACAAACCATGAATAGAGAACCACCTCATAAATCCATGGGATTTTTCGGCATCTTTAGCCAAGCTTGTAAAATCACATTCTCATGGAAAGATGAATAGCATTCTCTACGTCTCAATCAAGGTTCAGATTTCCTACAAAGTGGCAAGTATCTATGTTTTTAGTGTCTTCAGTTAATTAAAACTTGAAACATCATTATAATAAAAGAACAAACTACCAGTTTAAATTCATGCCAGATACAAAGCTATTAAACATTAAAATGTAAAATCGAGACCAAACCTGTCAAAGATCAGGAATTTTGGATCCAAAACATTTCTCTCCTCTCTGAAAACTGTGCATCATTTTCTTCAACCTCTCTTTCTACTGCAATAGCATACAGGAACTCACTTCTCTTCTTTAGACACAGAGACGTTGTTAGAGAAATATGCCATAATCAAATAGATCAATAAAAAGGCATTCTCAAATCAACAACGTAAATAACCTAAATCTTCATTCATAATTTTAATAAAAAAAGTTATTATTATTCTACAAAATCAAAATTGAAAAATCAATCAATGGATCTTTACTCATTCCAATGCAACAGTAGCACCCAATTCTTTAAGTTTCTCTAAAATCGGATTAGCAAAACAACAGGAGCTTTCTCAACCAAATCTTTAGCTTCTCTCAATCCCAAATCAGTAAACCTTCGCACTTCTTTAATAATCTTAATTTTCACAGAGAGAGACCTAACTAAGTTTGCAATCGTCGTGATGGTGTTGAATGATCCAGATTCGTGATGGTGGTAATGTTGCAGTAGATGAAACTAGTTTTTCTCCTAAGGCGACTCAAATTGGAAGAGAGACAAAGAGAGAGCAAAACAAATACTGAAAATGAAGAGATTTCTTTTAGGGTTTTGAAAACAAAAATTTAATGGTGGATAAGCCACCTCATACGGATCATGGAAATATTTTAATGGTCCAGATTCGATGTTCGATGCTCATACGGATTGTGTGTTAGTTTCTTTTGTGATTTTTGTTGTGTTCAAACGAAAATTTGAAAGGTGGATAACGGATTTCGGATGTCGGAAGCGGATATTTCTATCGGATATTTAAAGTTATCGTAACGTAATGGATTTTGGAAATTATGATACATTAAAAAAAATTATTTTTTTTGTAACTAGGGTTCTTAGTTTGTCATTTGTTTTAGTGTTATGATTTGATGAATTTGGTTCAACCCCGACCATTAACTTCACTTAATCGATTTTTTACTAGATTTCGTGGGTTTATTTAGTTTTTGGTTAATTTAAATCGAATTTCTATCTAGTTCACTTAATTTTGCTCGTTAACGTCAATCTTACCCGATGTCAATCGACCTTATTCAATTTCTCTCATATTTTATCGGTTTCTCTCGGAGAACACTAATTACTAGTTTACTTTCCTGAACCAAAACATCTTCCATAATTCTATGTGGAATATAATCAGAGTTGGTTTCATCTCTCCTAGTCCAAGTTGTTCGTATACCGAGAACGGTAAAGGTTGACACTAGCCCCAAGATCCAAAAGTGTATTTTAAATCCATTGACTACCTATAATACAAGTAACAGTGAGACAACTTGGGTCTTTGAATTTAACTGGGTACTGTTGTATAAGTAGGGAACTAAATTCTTGGGTCAAGAATGCCTTTTTACGTACACTCATGTCCCGTTTGACCGTATACATATCCTTTAGAAAATTTGGCATAAATTGATATATGTTCAATTGCATCTAACAGGGAAAGGTGCAGTCGATGATCAAAATTGAGTGTATTCAAGTCGGTTCCATAAACAAATCAGTATGGGAAGTAAATCAACTGATCTAGCTTTGATTAGTTCTTCTTGTTCAGAAAAAGTTGATTTTTTGTTTAGGGTTTTGTTTGGGGCGGAGGATTAGAGAGCAGAACCGAAAAAGTGAGAGAAAGAGAGAGAAGAAAAAATGAACTAATTTCACTCAATCACTTCCAAAGAATTTAAGCCATTTTTTATCTTATGGTTTAACAAAAAAAGAAAATTTATTTTTGAAGTTTAGTGAAATATAAATATACATTTTAAATTCTCTTGTTATTGAACCGAACTAGATAGTTATTACAACGATTGCTATTGGTATTTATAAAATTGACTAGTATAATATTTTTCTGATCTGTATTGATTATAATATTGACGAATAGCAAACGAAATAATAATAATATGACCCGACATGCATATTTTATAAAACAATATTTTTTAAGTTATCAATGTTCGGAATAATCGAGTAATATGCATATTATAGTCGAAATAGTAGGATAATATACATATTTTGGTCGATTTTTTATTGATCGGAATAGTCGGGTAATATGCATATTACTATCGTAACGTCGGAAACGGATATTTCTATCGTAACGTAACGAATTTTGGAAATTATGATTCATCAATTTTTTATTTTTTATTTTTGTAATTAGGGTTCATCAATTTTTTATTTTTTATTTTTTATTTTTGGTTCTTAGTTTGTCATTTGTTTATAAGTTATCTTTTGATGAATTGAGTTGAACCCCAACATATGTTCAATTAAAATTTGTTGAGATGTAGCTTAATTTCTTGTATAAAGTTAAGCTTTACCTAATAACAAAAAATATATGAGGTGTACAAGACAAAAATGAAGGGTTGAGGGTTCGGGGTTCAGGGTTCATGGTTCGGGGTTCAGGGTCCCCTAAACCTGAACCCTGAACACTTAAGAGTCGTTAAACACTAAGGATAATAAGGTGTACAAGAAGAACATGACAGGTTGAGGGTTCAGGGTTCATGGTTGAGGGTTCAGGGTTCGGGGTTCAGAGTTCAGGGTTCACGACACCTTATTATCCTTAGTAACCTCTTCCCATAACTCGTTAAACTTATCGGACATGCAAAATGGGATATCTCATGTGTGCAAAAACTTGAGAGTCGCAATGGAAACTAACACACATAATGGTAGCTAGCACACACAATGGTAACTAACACAAAATGTTAACTAACACACAATCTGTATGAGCATCCAACAGCTAATATGGACCATTAAAATCTTTCCATGATCCGTATGAGGTGGATTATCCACTGTTAATCTTTTTTTTTTTAAAACCCTATACAAAAGTTTGTCTTTCATTTTGCCCTTTTCTTTTCTCTCTCTCTGTCTCTCTTCCAATTTGAGCCACCGGTGGAGAAACTAGGGTTCCATATTCGACTGCACCATCACCACCATCACCGCCGAATCAGGATCATTCAACACCATCACGACGATTGCGCACTCGGTAAGCTCTCTCTTTGTTGTTGTGTATAGTTTTCTACTTCTAATTTTTTTTTTCTGGTAAGCTCTCTCTCTGTTGTTGTTGGATGAAAATCTATTTAAGTTTTTCTACTTCTAAATTTTGGTTTCAGAAACAACAGACTACTCCATCTTCTCTTCTTCTTCATGTGGAAATTGTATTAAGAAAGAAATAATTTTGGGCTAAAGAAATAGAGAAAAAAAAGCGAGAGGAAAAGATCTAGTTTTATGAAGTATGAAGTCTGTTGCAAATCAAATTCTAGTTGTTGTATTTCAATCTCCTTCTTCTCCTTCGTCTGGATCTGAAATCAATGATTTCCATTAATTCATCCTTTGTTGGTAAGAAAGTATTCGACTAAACACAGATTCATATGTATATTGGGATATAATTTTGCAACCCTATCTATCTATATTATTTGGAAACCCTACATTTGGGTAATAATAATTTTTTCGGTTTGAGTAGAAATCTGTTTCGGATGGTATGATTTTTTGGTAGAAACATATAGAGATTGATGATTTAGTTGCTAATCTTAATACATGCAGTTGTTTCATGCCTATCCCAACATGAGATGATAATTAAGTCTTACCTATTACATTAATCATGGTTGCTTCACATTGAACAACCAAACAATTAAACCCCAGAATAGGTTTGTTATTATTCAGAATCATTGCAAAAGAATGAAGAAGATAAATTCTTCTTCTTTTTTGAATGTCTCTCTAACTTGTGGATGCTTTTGCAGGCAAAACTTTGGTCATATCCCATAATGGAGCAAGTGGAGTATTTCCTCCTTGCACTGATCTTGCTTATCAACAAGCAGTAGATGATGGTGTGGACTTACTTTCTGCGCTGATTCAGTTGACCTGACAGGAAGTACAACTGCAGTTGGTACTTTCATGTCCAAATCTACCTCTGTCCCTGAGATACAAAAAAACAATGGGATCTTTTCATTCGACCTTACATGGAGCGAGATCCAAAGCTTGAAACGTAAACCTCTTACTTAAATTCATCATGCTACGATCGGTATTATTCTTAGCCGTCTT
This sequence comes from Papaver californicum, assembly GCA_023531435.1. Classification (NCBI taxonomy): domain Eukaryota; kingdom Viridiplantae; phylum Streptophyta; class Magnoliopsida; order Ranunculales; family Papaveraceae; genus Papaver; species Papaver californicum. Next base: position 4,228,585 of record JAJJMC010031261.1, on the reverse strand, counting down.
TTGTTCTTGATTTGTAACAAGGTGTGTACACCTGACTTATAAACCTTTTCTTCTTGCAGCCCTACTAGTTAGTCCTACAGGAGACCAAGGCTTTCCAAGAAACCCAGCAGAAAAGAATGCTGGTAAATTTTGATTATCACTTTCGTAAACCAGTATGTTTTTCATTATCACTTAATCCTTGAAATTTTGATTCATACTTTAAATTGATGTTTGTTTGAACTTAAGGTACTTCAGAGTGAAGAAAGACCACTAAGTAAGAAGGGACAGCTTCCTTTGGAAATATATGTTACTGGTCATTTTGACCTTACAGTTTTTTTTTTTTAGTTTTGGAATTTTATTGATTTTGGTTTTTTTTTTGTTTGGATATGACATGACAGATTCAAGTTTTGTACCACCATTGTTGTATGCAATTCTTGGGAGTTCAAGACATTTAGGAGTTGGTCCAGTATCAATAGCATCATCAGTAATGAGTTTATGCTTAGAGAAGTAGTCTCACCAACTAAAGAGCCAATTCTATATCTCAAATTGTCTTTCACAGCAACCTTCTTTGCTGGTATATTCCAAACATCTTTTGGTCTACTTAGGTAAGAAATTGATATCTTTTAACCTTGTCTTAGTTTTCAAGAAACATAAGGAATTTTTTTGGATTGTCATAATTGAGTACATTTTTTAGTAATTTGTAATTAAGTCTTACCTATTACATTAATCATGGTTGTCACTTTTCAATAATTGTTTAATTTGGTTGGTGTTAACATCATTTCACTCTGTTTTGTTTCTTTGTGATTTTAAAGTACTCTAGGAGTAACTGCAATATTAGGTGCTTATATGGTTACTAATAGACTTTCTTGGAAAATTCCGTTTCGGATACTTCTATCCTGTGTTGTTTAAGAAGAGATGTCTTAAGTTGATCATGTTTTTTATGTTTCCAGGAAGCTTCATTATATTGCAACAATTTTCAAGCATCAAAGTCTGCAAGTTGGACAGGTGAGAAATGCAATCCGGCAATTCTTCAAATTGGTTAAGTAAAGATCCAGGCTCTCAACCAGCACTACCCAGATGGAGAAAAAGAAATGATTAGATAGTATTTCTTTTTTCCTTTCATGTAAATAGTGTAATTTTCTTAAGAAATGATATAAACTAAATTATGTGATATAATAAAATTTAATTTAATTTTTAATTTGGTCCATAATTGTTCCGTATTAATTTTACTTTGGGATTATCTAAATCAGAATAGTGAGCAACCAACTTGAGCAAAAACTTTCATAGCTTAAAAGTTTAAGCAATCAATTTCTGGCCAATTAAAAATAAAAATCACTTTTATTTGATAGTTTAAAAGTTTAAGCAATTAATTAAAGTCAATCAAAATCAGAAATTACTTTTAGCAGCAAAAATTTAAAAGCTTAAAATTTTAAGCAATCAACTTGAGTAAAAACTTTGCTATTTTAAAAGCTTAAGTAGCCAACTTCAAAATTACTTTTAGCGAGCAAAAATTTAAAAGCTTAAAATTTTAAGCAATCAACTTGAGTAAAAAAATTGTTATTTTAAAAGCTTAAGCAACCAACTTCAGGCCAATCAAAATCAGAAATCACTTTTAACGAGCAAAATTATTTGATCGCTTAAAACCTTAACCAAGCCATTTCAGAAAGAGTTGCTCCATGTATTTATCAACTAAGTAGTTTACTTTCTTTAGAATGATTGGTATATCTGAAGCGATTGATATTTTACTTGCTATATTGGTTGGTCTAGATGTTAAGCGATCACAATTTTACTTGCTCCATGTTAGTTGGTCTAAATGTTAAGCAATGAGAAAATTATTCGCTTTAGGTTAGTTGGTTTATTACTAGAGTGATTGCATGGTCGCTCAAGTCTTTGACATACATGGCTTTGGGCAACCAATTGCGCGAGTTCCACTTTTAGTCGCTATAACGGTTATAGCGACTTAAAAGAGGCTTTAAGCGACATAAAACGAGTAGTCGCTTAAACCCATTTTTTTGTAGTGCTTCTTTGAATTTGCAAAACGACTAGGAAAATATGGTGGAGTAGTAAAAGTAGGCATCGTGTCCTTAGGTTGGACGTTAAAGGTTGGTTTTTCCTTGGGTACGGTTTCTACCTCTATTTGCTTTTCTTGCTGAATTGTCTTTTCGACCTTCCTCCCACTTCTCAAAGTTACTTCACTAACATTCACTATTGGATTCACAAAAGGTTGTGAGGGAAGCTTTGATGATGTTTATGCCTTCAGTAGATTCATATCTATTGCCATTTGCCTTATTAAAGTCTCCAAGTCCCTAGTGGAAGAAACGGTCTTCTGCTGATGTTGTTGGTTCCGCTGCTGACTTTGTTGAAACATAGATGAGAGACCTTGCATCATGGTAATCATATTCTCAGAGGCATCCTCTTTTGGAACTTGAGGTTGCGTTGGGGTTGGAATTATAGTTGTTGGAAACCATTTTGTCGCCCATATGGATTAGGAGTTGCAGCTTGCTTGTTTGCATAAACGAAATTTAGGTGATCTTTCCAACCAGGATTATAAGTGTTAGAGTAGGGATCACACCTTAGTCTCTAATTTGAGAACATATCATTCACCTTTTCGGACTCTTCTTCATAAGTAGGAATAATCACTGCAGTCATTCGTTGCACTACCATTTCTATATTGTTGAACCGTTGTTCCGATTGTGAAGACTCTTCTATCTCGCTAACTCTTCTGACATGTGAGTTATTCCTGGTATAGAATTTTTGCGCATTTGAAGTCATAATTTCAATCAAACTAGCTTCTTGCGAGATTTTCTTATCAGTAAGTGTACCTTATGTAGCTGCATCAATTTTTCTCTGTTATGAAAGTAATCCTTCATAGAAGTATTGAATGATGAATGTTGAGGAGATGTTGTGGTGTAGGCATCTTACCAACAACCGTTTGTACCTCTTCCAGTATTCATAAAGAGACTCCCCAGTAATCTGTAGAATGCTAATAATGTCTTTTCGAACAGATGTCGCCTTAGAAGTAGGAAAATACTTCTCTACAAATATCTTTTTCATCTCTGTCCATGTTGTGATACTCCTTGGAGGAAGGTAATACAATCGTTTTTTTACTAAGTTTGTCAATGAGAATGGAAAGGCTTGCAGGCATAGTCGTTTCAGTGTCTTAGGTTCCTTGCCTAAGACTCGTCATCATGTTCTGAAATTGCTGAAGGTGACGATTTGGGTTTTCACCTGCATGTCCCTTAAACTTAGGTAGATGATGAATCAGAATCGACTTCAGCTCTACTGGTACAGCTATGTTAATGCACAGTGGGTGAATCTAAACATGGATATGTCAACTCTCGTAACTTCTTCTCTAGAGGTTGAGGACCACCCATCTCTTCTAGAGGTGGATCTTGTATTAAAAATTGAGGTTTTTGTAGCAATGTCCCCTTACGAGTTTGACTTCCGCACCTAGGTAATCCCAACGTTTGGGTGCCAGAGATTAAGCACTTGATACCAAATATCTAGAAAATAAAGTTAAAATCTAAAAATAAACCTAAAAACAAAATAAACGAAAAATAAATAACAACTAAAACCAACTGCTCCCCGTCAGTGGCGCCAAAATTTGATGTGTGTCATGGGTGCAATAAAATTAGTGATCTTATTTCACTCAATTAAAGAATAATATAATGGAAGTATTTCAGTTGTCAAATGTCACAAAGGGGGGTTTTGTTTTGGGATTTTAGCAAACTAAATAGGAAGCAATGAAAAGTAAAGTTGTAAGCAATGGAAAGAGATATAATCGAGAAATCCTTCTTCGTTACTAAATAATCATTGAATTAGTTTAATTATCTATTCTTCATTCATCACAGATTATTACCAAACGAAGGATAGCAGCTAGCGCAGGGCTGTCCTCAAAAGTCCTTTAGTTAGTGGATACCGAAGCGCTCGAATACCATATTTTATTTATCTAAACCACCTAGAATTAGCTCACTCTAAGCGTAATTTAGTCAAACACTTTATATTTTGTGACCTTATAGGTTGATCATAGTAGTTAGACTCTTAGTGCAAGGTCCACTTTCTAGTGTTGTTTCCACATGCGATAGCTCCACATAATCCCTTTGAAAGGTCTCACGTGCTCTACTTGTGTAGGAATTATTCAACAATCACGAATATCCTAACCCTTACTAGTAATAGATCAATCAAGAAACTGATATAGTTTGCCTCCTGGAACAATCAATTAATCAATCATAAACATACCTCATGGTAGAAACAAACAATAATAATGTGAAGAAATCGAAATAGATTCATATATTAAATCAAATCATGTTTAGAACTTAGAATTCATCCTCAATCAATTAGGTGTTTATCTACTCATGGATGTGGAAGCACCCATATTATACATTTAAGAAAATTGATAAAAAATCATTACGATAATGAGAACCGCTCTGAAACCCTAGATTTCTCCTCTTGTGTTGTTGATCTCCTACGAGACTTGTAAAGTTATGTAAACGTGTATTTTTAATGCCTTGGAGGTCTTCTTATATAGTATCCACGAAATCTAGGGCTTAAAATTCTTCTAGGACCGGGTTTCCTCCTTTTAGAAGTAAAAAACGCGTCAAAACGGACCCTATAGGTTTGCAACAATAGGCATGATCGATTCCCAATGAACTATGCCAACTCTAGGACCGAAATAGCCTTGATTCTCTGTTCTAAAACTTGCTCCAGTCGGCATGGTCGATTCCCAATGAACCGTGCCGACCTTAGGGATTAAAAATCCAAGTATTTTGTCTTAAAAAAGTGTTTCAGACGGCATAGTTGGGAACCGTGCCGATTGCTGTGTTGTAGAGGACTCTTGCTTCGGACATTTTGTCCATAACTTCTTCGTCCGAACTCGGAATGACCTTTGCGTTCACTTTGTATTCTCGTTACCTTCAAGATGGTATTAAGAATTCCTGGATTTGAATTAGTTGAATTTCGTTTTTGGCCCTTCTTCACTTGTAGAACTCAATTTCCTTGCAATGAACTCCTTTCTTCTTTTTTGGCCTTAGGATGCTTGAATACTTGGAGTACTTCACTTCTTAGCTCTTTTGTAGTCATTTTCACTCTTATTGGGGTGATTCACCAAATATAAGACATAAGATAGAAAACAAGCGTAACAACAAGTAATATGCAAAAATTATAGCTAAAACAAGTATGGATTTGACACTAAAAACATGTGAATTATGCACTTATCAGACTCCCAATCATAAAATTCAGACATGTATGGTTTCCACTGAAAAGTCTATAGAGTCCTCATACGAACTCGGATTGATGCGTTCGACCCCATCTTTTGAAGCCAAGAGGCTAAGCCATCATGTATAGCAAAATTCTATTAATTTGGGGATTGCTAGGTCGGTCAATATTTCTTCAACATCCGTGATTAGTAACTCCGTGTAAATTTTTAAATTCTATAGACTCTAGTGTAAGAGCCATATCTTTTAGCTCGGGTATCCGATTGAAAGGCCTTTTCAGTATGTTGTAGCAGAGATATGTACGAAAAACTTTCATGAAGGATGCATTGCCCCACTCCTCACCCATAAGTACGTTTTTCAGAGTTAGGTATGCAATATCTTGGGTATACCACTTGGAGGCATCTAAGAACTCGAATTTCATGAAGACTGACTTTTTCATGGAGTTGATGTTGTAAGGAGTTGCAAGAAGTAACATGTAGTTGTAGACAAGAAATAGAACACCAGTGAATTTGATATGATTACTCGAGTTATAGATGGTAGCAGCAAGTTGAAACACATAGTCAGGAGAAGCTGGTGATGAACTCTAATAGTTTTTCTTATATAGACAAAAATCCATCTTAGGCGTGCTTCATTATCGTCTTTATGTGTGTTTTGCCACCAAGAGTGGAAACACAGGTGTAGAGGCATCTAGAAAAAGTGAGCATCCAACGTTGATAGGGGTAGAGTAACCGATGTTAATCTCATAGAAGCAATTAGAGGAGACGGATAGTCTTCCGCTCATGAGTATTCATCTTTTGATGCTGAGGTTGTAGCCTAATTGAATTGGAAATTTGTATGTTGTTGAACTTAATGATCCAATTGATTCCTAAAATTGATGAATGTGTTGAGCCTTCATAGAGTGAATGAACTTTGTTCTACCTTTCCATCAACAATATAGTTCTTTGAATAACTAGTCTTTCAGAGATAGTAGATTTTCTAATATGTTAGGGAGAAGAAACCTCGTGACAATGACCAATCCCCAAGTGTATCTCACTTGGGAATCCACCACTAGAATATACATAACATTATTTGACGGATTTATCATGTCTCTAGAAATTAATCATGTATTGTTGGTTGTTGTTGATGCGTTGTGGCTGAAGCAAAAACTTGGATGAAAATTGGAGTCAAAGTCGGCGCCGGCGTCGAGGCTATCAAGCAGTATGATATGGAGTGTACATGGATGGCTCTGCACCTCATAGGTAATCTGTCTTAGAAGAAGACCCAAGGTTTCATATTTGGATGTAGACTGTGGTTGTGCGATACAAGAACCTATCCACTTTGAATGGTGATAAGGATAGTACATCAATCCTCTAACAGGATAGAAGGAAAACACAGCTTGATGTAGTCGTCTTCTAGTGGAACGAACAATTGAATTAGGAACGCAACTTCTCCCTGTTGAATCATTGGCGCCTCATTGCACTAGGAATTTTCACGACGTGCAGGTTAGTAATGTATTTATTGCCGACAAGGGTAGTACTTTGGTAGCACTACATCTTCTTGAATAATATTAATGTAATATCATACTGGTATGTAGATGTCGAAAAAAGGGAAGAGAATTAATAAAAATTTTGACCCTTTGAACACGAGTCAGACATGGATCTGACCTTGTGAATTCTTCGACCAGGAAGTATGGCACGCAACTTGATTCTTCATTAGATGATAATGCCTTGTTTTTCATCGTGTTGTAAATATGATGCACATCCTCAACCTGTGTTCTCTGTAGATGTATAACAAACAAATGAATCTTCTCCAAAATATGAAACAGGGGGTCCAATGTATGAAGATAATAATGACACATCTTGTCTGATTCAAAATCTTGAATATAATGTCCAATACCGAATCCCCAAGTATGTGAAGAATGAGGCTTATTCAGAAGCAGAGGGATGTGTCAGGTTAAACCAACTTAAGTGAGGTATCTCTAGACATGCGATACAGCATCCTCTCCAGGTTCCTTCTTCATAACCATCAAAGTATGATATTCTTCTAGGTATAATGGAAGTTCATCGAGTCTCCCCGGTTTCTTAATATCTCTCTGTAGATATGGAGATGTCACTGCAAGTATCATGAGAATTGTAAGTTGGTTAGTATGGAGCCATGAACGTCCCAACACCATGTCATAGTTCATATTTTCTTTAGTGATATAAAACTTGTCTTCTGTGTAAGTTTTCCCATTGTTGCTCTGAGGAAGATGTAGCCGTAGCTTCTATTGATTTCCCTTCAGGGTCTCTGATCATCATTAGAGAGTAGATGACTCCCTATCAAGTGAATCTTACAACTTTCAGTGTTTTGGAAAAGATGATGTTGATGGGCATGCTGATAGACAAATATTTGTATCTAATTAGATCTCACTTATCTATTCTTGTTAGTCCTTATTTTGTACTAATATTGCATTTTCATTGTGTTTGTAGGTATTTTTGAGAAATAAATAATTGTGAAAAATTGGCTTGAAAACTTATAAAGGCACACATTCTTTGGTTCAGGGCACCCACTTCCTATATTTCAAATTATTATTTTTGGAGGGAAATTTTCATTAGCAAAACAATGAAGTTTCTAGGTTGGATTGTGTCGAGTTTTTCTCAGATTTTCTTGTTGGATCGGATAGATATCATCCTGTTAAGGATATCCAGGGATGGTAATAAGTTTTGATTCGAAAGAAAAGGAAGTTTCCACGTTGTCTTTGCAAAACAGAGAGGCAAGATATTCACAGGATTCTTTTCCTCTTTTCCGTGTTAACTAGAGGTTGGCGTGTGTTTGGAGAGGCTTGACTCAAACTTTGATGTGTTGGAAACGTGTTTGGAGGGAGCAAACACTAGTTGACAGCGTGAGAAGCAATAAAAGGAAATTATTTTCCCGTGAATTCCCGTGAAGAATAATGAATTTATTACGAGTTATTTTGAAGATTTCATGGATTGTTAAGTATATAAAGGGAGATGGGGGATCAGAGAAAGGGAAAAGAGTCTTGGGGAGAAATCAGGAGGTGACCAAAAATCAAAAAAATCAATCCAGAAAGTTGTTGTTGTTGTTGCATGAAGAACATGGAATAGGCAACAAAATCTTCAACCAATCGGCCACAGTTTCTTCAGCGGTTTGCAATGGATATTATCGCAACTGCAACGTTTATCTTCAATTGTAACAGTTTTTTCAACCCATTCGCAACGGACATTGTCGCATCTGCAACATTTATTTTCAGCCCTTCTGTAATAGTTAGTCTGTAACGTCTATAAACGTTGCAAACTCACTGTTTTCTTTTTTTTACTCCATTTTTATCATTTGTAAACATTTTTTGAGCCATGAACCATAATTTTGATCAAGTGATTAATATAAGGAGCTAAACCCCATCTCTGAGGTGATGGAGGAAGCCATTTTTCCAAACATTATGTGGTAATATTTATTTAATTAATTTATGCAATGCTTTTATGATTATTTGCCTTGGTTAAAAATTGATTTAATGATTGTTATTAAGCAATTGTGATTTCGTTAGATGGTACGTGCTTGGCCTAGGTTTTAGATGTTCCATGCTTTTGTTATACAATTGTTGGTTTAAAATTCTACTTGTTGCAATATTTTAGAATCAAATTTAAATGTAAGAATTGCATGATTATAATTATTGAATTAAATAATTTTAAAATTTGGAAAATAGTGGAATCTTAGCCTCAGTTTACTTTCAATTTTTTTATCAATTTTATTTGAGTTTTGCTATTTTTAGTTTTAGAAATTAGGTTTAAAAACAAATCTTCACAAGTCTTGAACGAACTTTATTTACCACTACTACAAAAACATCACGTGCCAATATCAATTATATTGATTAGGAAAGGATATTAATTTGCCAGACACAACATGGTTGAGGGCGGTAAGAATGTCTTCGTGTTGGATATTCGAGCAGTAGAGAATCCTACACATATGTTCCATCATGGATTGAACTTTTTGATTGATAGGGTTTCTAGACATGATGAAACTCCTAACAAATAAAGGCTTTCTATGTACTCTTTCACTCCCCAAGTGCAATTCTCTTCTACGAGTTGGGGAACTCAGCAGAGCATGGATATTTCTTTGGTTGTTGCTCTGGTGCTGAAGCTTTCTTTTTACTTCCTTCAGTCACAAGACCCATAGATGGTTGAATGTTGTACTGCTTACTTGTGAGTCATCTGATAACACAAGTTTCACATGCTTCTTCATTCCTAGCAGGTCTGACTTTCTCCATCAAAGCAGGTGTAGTTGTAGTCGATTGCCTGAGTTTGGGAAAGATTTTCTTGTATCTACATCACATCGATTGTGGTAAGTGGAGTTTATGCTTCCCTTAGTTCTTCAATATGCTAAACAAATGAAGGAGGGGTGATGTTGTCGATATTGGTAACTTGAGGAGTGTTACCTGGAGTACCATTACAAGTACTAGCAGAATTCACGTTGGGAGTACTTGATAGACACATTTTAGTGTCTAGATTGCACCTTAGTTTCTATTAAGTTAGTATTCGATTTTGCAAATATTACGTGTTTTTATGCTTTTGTAGGTACATTAGAAGAATAAAGATTTGTGGAAAAATTGGCTCAAAAAGTGTTCAAAGCACCCGGGAAAATGGATCAAGGCACCCACACTTTGGATTAGGGCACCCTTGGATCGGGATGAACTGGATCGGGCCAACTCAGCGGGTCAACTCGGCCCAGTCAACTCGGTCAAAGTCAGTTGACAGAGTCAAACCATCATCGGGAAAGTCCTGTTTCAAACAGGAAAGGATTTGGTTACTGATTTGGAGTTGTTTTCATAAATTGAAGGTGACCCATTGCGATTAGAGTTCAAAGCAATAGAAAGACATCAAGAAATCCCGGAAAATCAGCTCGGGAAACCCAATTTTGGCCGGAATCAGGACTCGGTTCCTGTTTGGATTTGGATTGAAGAATTGGAGTGATTCGAGAGAGTTCTATTAGGTTTAGAACTCTCTCTAGGGTTTGTGAAGTCTATAAATACGAAGTGAAGCCAAGAAAATCAAGGAGAAAAGGCTAGAGATCGATTCAGAGAAATTCCGGTGGAGTTCCGGCGCCGCCGGTCACCTGCTGGTGCATCGCCGGCACTGTTCTTCACCCACCATCGCTGAAGAAGACGACTCAGTAACATTTATAAGTGTTGTTGTTCCATTGTTACAACTCTGCTCCTGTTGCCTTAGATTTTGAACGTTTTTGTTGCTTAAAGCTCTCTGTAACAGCTGAACCCTGTTCTGTGACACTTATATACGTATCTGTTCAGCTGTTGCACTATTCTTTAACCTTGTAATCAATATTTTGAGCAATGAAATCAACTTTTGAGCAAGTTTTCTTCACCATGGGCTAAGTTTATTTACTGGGATGATGGATAAGGTATTTTTCTCAATTTTATGTGATTTAATTATTTTCTAATAATTATTTATAATTCTTTTGTTATTAGAATTCCATAGTTTTAAATAGTAAAAACGGTTTTCTTTCAACAGTTGTGCTTTTGCTTGATGGATTATGCTTAGTTAATTAATTTTGATAGTCCATGCTTGTGATTTACCTCTGTTTGTTAGCATAACAAAACCAATTTTGGCAATTATTTGGGCTTCAATTAATTTAAAAAGAATTATCTGATTAATCACATAGGTTGTTAGAATTACCTGATTCCTGATTCCTGGTATTTTTACAATTATTCAAAAATCATCTTTAGGTTATTTAGTCTTTTTCTTACTCCTGAAATTTTCTAGAGTTAATTAGAATCATTATTTTCTAAAATCATTACCTCCACAAGTTCGAGAATCGAACCTCTTTTTACCACTATATAAAATCACATCAGTACTCTCTGATCCAAACATGAGACCAACCATTTTTTGAAACTGATTAAAATTGAAAATTCGAGAAATTGAAACCGAGAGATAGATCTCCCACTGTGGTCGGCAAAATTTTTGTGGGAAAAAACAATATTGAAAGGTAATTTAGAAAAAGTGGGATGAGTAGGTGATAATTCGCCAATCCTTAAATATTTTTGTTGTTGAAGTACTTTGTTTAGATTCGAGAGATCAATCTCACCGATCCTGGAATAAATCAAGCAATGGCCATTCCAGTCTTGCTTCAATCACAAATGAGAAGGATAAGCAATGGCCATTGCACTCTTGCTTAAGTCACAAATGAGAAGGATAAGGTTTGGTTTTAGGGAGGGAAGCAAGAGAAGGATTAAGGTCAGAGTATCAGACTTTGTGGGATGTAATAGGTGTGAACAACTATGAACAATTCTCTGTGTGAAAAAGTTGAATTATCGAGTTCAACTTGTATTTTTCTGTGTTAGACTTGGACTTGGAATTGTCGTACTTCATACTTGTTCTTTATTCAATTGATCGAGAATCTATTTATATCGTAGATATTGTAAGCGTTCATCTAACCTCTTCTCTAAATAAAGTGTCGATGGTTGAGTAGTGGGGAAGTAGGGAAGGTGGAGAAAGTGTTGACAACTACTCTCCATTTCCTATTGAGGTTGAATAGTTAGTTACTCAACTTACCACTCCTCTACTCAACTGCTGATCGAACTTTCCAGAGTTTCTCTTTAGTGGGTGCATCGTTGCACCACATGCCGTAGACCCCAAACCAAACCCTAATGAGTATCCCCCATTTGTGGCATTTTATGTCTCGTGTTATTTTTGTAGTATTGAGTAATACTGATAATAATAAGTCGAATGAGACTTACTTAATCTTTTGACTAAAGACTTGTCTTGCTTGACTAGCCTGATGAGTCTAGCAGACTAAAATAAAATAAATATGTATTTATTTGTATATAGGGAATTATATGTTTAACCTAGTCAATTTTGCATCGACATGTTTATTTTGTAAAAATAAGTGTGTGATGCTGAGCATGAGAAAATGTACATGAGGCCACATACGAAAATATATGTGTGAGAGGCCTCACATAAGAAATATATATGTGAGAGGCCACACATATAAATTAGACCTAACGTAGAATTTGATAAATAAATTAGGGTTTTGAAATATGTATGTATGATGCAAACCCTAATAAGTAAGTATTATAAGCAGACGTTAAGGCTCCTAGTTGAAAGGATTAAGCTACACCAGTTTTCCCAATTGAAACAAAAAAATGTGAGCTTGCCAATGAGCTAAGACACACGAGTTTGCTTCTTTGACCTAAGAGCACAAGTTCAGGTAAAAATAGTAAAATATGTCTAAGTTTGGTCGAAGAGGCAAGACATATGTATTTTTTACTCTTTGTATTGAGGCTCACACGTGATGAAGAAAGAGTAAACGCATTGTTCATACAAGATGACGCACGAGTTTGATTCTGGAGAAAGCTCTCCTCTTTTACCTAAGAAATACAAGTTTAAGGTAAAAAGGTCAAAACGTTTCGTTCAAACAAGAGAGGTGTTGACGCTTGAGTTTTGCTTTTGGAGAAAATACGCTCAAGCTTGCTTCTTTTACCTAGGGAGAACAAGTTCAGAGTAAAAGAGTCGAAACGCCTAATTTGAACAAGAGCTAGGTGTTCAGGTTTTCTTACTCTTTGTACTAAGGCTCACATGTTGAGGCGAAAGAGTGAAATACCAAGTTTTGGTTAGAAGTAGGACGTTCATATTTTTACTCTTTGTACCAAGGCTCACACGTTGAGGGTGAAGGAGCAAAAATGTCTCCTTTTCCAATTAGGTTTTGAAAGTATTCTTTGGTTGTTTGAGACGCAGACGCTAGCTAACCCATTTACTCAATTGTTAAAAAATTTATATCTTTATTGCAAAGCAAGTCAACTACTGCAACAAAAGCAAAACTACCAAATACTAACTCAGTAAAGCTAGCAACTAACTCAGAACTCAGCAACTCTAGGAACTCTAAGACTAGATGGAAATTGGGCAATCTTGCCTGTATACTATCTAAGAAAGGGGATTGAAGCAACCCGGGAGTATAATAAAATAAGATGGGATGGGAATGCTATAGATAAATCCGTAGTCGAAAAAATAGAGCAGTTCTAAGGCTTCTACCTTTGAAAAGAAGCCAGTTCTAGGGGTGATGAGCCCACATTTCCTTCTATTTTCTAATCTACTATTTTGCTTTCACCTGCGCACATGCTTAGTCTTGAGACTAAGGTGGAAAAGCTTTGTACTAAGAAGGAAAAACTTTAAATATCCTAAGATAGACAAGGTAGGGGGCATCAGCCCCTTGGATTTGGACTGACAAGAGAATTTTTATGAAATTTCGTTGTCAGAAAATTCAGATATAGGGTTTTCACTAAAAACACTGTAAATTCTTCATACAAAGTCCGTTTTTGATGATCTAACCCAAATTTTTCATGCCCAGAAAACCATATGTAAAATCTTCATACAAACGAGTAAGATTTTGAGTTTTGAGGTAATTCAGGGCCTCAAAAAGACGAAACAGACAAAAGTCGAGAAGAATTTAGGAATTTTTCAGTTGTAACTTAGTTGAATGTTTTTACCATATCTGTTAGCTCGTTTTTCCGATTGATATAATTTTTATGTATGTTTTAGAGCACATCCGTATGAAATTTTTGGTATATAACTAATCCTTTGATTAATTACCAATTGTTCCTAGCTCACGACTTTGTACAGGAAAATGCAGAATTACGCCGGACGAGCTTGGTGTAAAAGCACATTTTTAGGCCTCTGGGCCATTTGCTTGTGCATCTGATATTATATGAAGGATAATTATTCCATTGGTTGCTTATTTAAGCAAGAATTGATGTGTCCAAGGCTAAATTTTTCTAGTAGAAGTTATGTTTTGTGTTTAGCACAATTCTTGATTTGGTGTCGGAGCACAACTGTGGTACTTTACTATTTTACCCTAACAAAAATCCACCATCTACAGATGTATTCTTTGAGAAAAGGGTATTAACCTGGAATACGTTTTCGAATATTAGGCATTAGCTATTCCCAGAATAGATAGATGTTATTTAACCATTGATGCGCATTCGAGACAAGTTCAAGGAATTCGATTATGGAAATTATGCGACTTGAGACTTGTCCGATATGGCATAATTATTGTAAATATTAGAGAGACTATGGGATCAATAAAGAACGCATGTAGTTATTTGTAGAGACTGTATCATTAATTCTCTTGCAGAATATAAGTAGAAATACAATATTTCATATTTTGATAAAATCATAAATATGCGTGGATATTCCTATGTTTCTGCAGCTAGGCATAGGGTGATTTTTATGATTCTAGCCCTTGTCAAAAATTCAGCATCTACATTAAGTCCCCTTCTTAGTGAAGAACAGTAATATTACGCAGAAAGCACTAGATGGTGACAATATGCTCCTTAACAATTATATATAGTCAAAATTTTAAGAGTAGAAGAAGATGTACTTAGATTTTGTTTCAGAGTACTGAGATGTATGCCCATTAGCATTATCCCTAGTTGGAGTTAGTAGATGTTCGCGTTCTCGTTAGGAATGCTAGACCATAAGAAAGGAGAGGATATTGTGGCGCTTGAACATTTTTTTTTTTGGGGATCTTAGATTAGTTTCCCAATCCATCAAGGACTTCCCAAGATTGATCTCCTATATATAATCTCCCCTTACAACGTCATCTCCTCTCTTTTATTATTTCTTCGCTGATAGTAGAAGGTACGCCCTTGAGCACACGTTTGAAAGAGATGGTCGTACTCGTCCCTCGAGCAAACGCAGTAAGAGATGGTTCGTACTCGAGAAAGCAGCAGCGAGAGTCAGTTCGTACTCCTCTCAGCAGCATCGCAGTAAGAGTCAGTTTGTACCTGAGTAAGCAACATCGTCTGGAATCACTTCCTCGAGTACGTGTCGCTCGGAGCAAGGTAGATGTTCCTTCTCTCTTTTATTATTCTAATGTCTTCACCTACACACCCATTGTTCCTCTCTTGTAACCTTAACTTTTTCTTATAAGGTATCAACAAGAATTATTCTCAGTTATGTAAACCATCAGTTTAGATAAGCTAGAGTTTCAATTCTTACTTTGTCTTTTCGTACGGTATAAGAAGTCGAGTACTGTGTTTTTTTTTTTTTTTGTTAATGTAGAAGAGAACTTGAATACGTTGTAGATAACTAGTGAGAATGATGATGATATTGTCACATCCTCTCTTCATAATAGAGGGGAAAGTTCCAATGATATATTTTTTAAAAGCGTACATCATATTCGTGATAGATTTTTTGAACATATTTCTAAAGAAATCAGCATGCCTCCTAGCTTCATAGGTTTCTTTATTCCTAATTTTGAGAAATCTACCACTACTCAGAAAAGTATTGCTGAAAATATCCCGAGATTCTGCTTGCAGCGAGAAAACTATATATCTTTTTTTGTTGATTTCAAGATATCTCAGACTCCTCTTCCAAAATGGGTAAGTTGGTGCAAGGTTATGTTGAACAATTCTTTAGTTATTAAAGTTTTGAGAGATGCCTGAATACTCCATGATGTGAGAGTATCTGAAATCCTTCGGATTAACAAGGATGTAAAAAGCATTTTATCCTTCATTTTTCGTTGTTGTGAATCAATTCATTCTATCGTGTGTGCCTGGATTGAGCTAAAAATTACTCTAGAGGACGTAGTTATATTTTTACAACTCCAATTGCAGGGACCATCCCTACTGAATATTCTTCTAGAGAGAAGCGAATGATCACAACTTTGGAGAGTAAGATAAAGGAGCTCCATCAAGGTAAAGGTCGGTGTAGTGCACATTACATGAGGTGGATTGATTATTGGTGGAATGGTAATGCTAGTTATGAAGGCCTTGTTATTAGTGATCTTTTGAACATAATAGCGTTTCTGACGCTCTGTTTTCTGGAGACGAATTTAAAGATTTGTCTGTCGGTAGATTGAAGCCCTCAGTTGTCCCTATGGTTGTGGCACTTGCTGATGGGGAATATCTTCTTCTTGGTAAACTATTTCTTGGATATTTTTATTCTCATTTAGACTCATTGACTCGTGACATATAAACTTCTAACGGTTTTATGAAGATTGATTCTTGTGTCCATATTGTATCTCAAACCAATCCTTCGTATCCGAATAGAGACATTGAGTATGCAAGAATCTGTCGTTGGAATAAGATAAAATTTACCCGAATCTAGCTAATTTGATAGACATAAAGAGTAAGGTGAACTTTAGTCCTTAGGATTCTGAACACGAGCGATACTTCCACCAAATACTTTTCCCGAAGGTATTGAGATGGTCCTCTGGTCAGGTCCGAAGAAAATAACTAACATTCTCAATACTGGCCAAAACACATTCATGAACAGTTTCGTTCCAAGTTACATTCTTTCCCTTGGCTCAGAAAGTTATTAATTGCAGACGTACAATGTTGATCGTGTAGATGGTCAAATGGGTTTTGACCAAGAGGTACCTCATGTCCTGTTGAGGCTCCATATATTAAATAATTGAAGGAGAATTCAGATGTATGCTATGTTGAAGGGATAAGTCACCCTTTATTCTATCCAGATAAGAAACCACGAGTGTTATCCATGTACACGCACTTCTAGAACGAAAAGAGGAACCGTTTCTGAAAGTTCATATTAGGACTTTCTTCGGTGGTACGCAGTATTCCATCCAAGAGTGATGGATCTTGTGGGAAAAACTTGCAAAAATAAAATAAAGTCAAGCGAAGACTCATCATTAACGCATCTCAGTAAGTAATAATCTTTTAATATCTTTAACTTAAAGTACAACTATCATGACTCGACAGATTAGTTTAATTCTTTTAGTATGTACATGTTGTACGATCTCAAGTGGAACACCATTCGTGTCGCTGCTGGCAGTCCCAAGTCTATAAGACAAGGAACATGAATGTTTCTTCTGATAAGGGCATAATTTTTACATATTTACCACTTAATTTATATTTGCAAGTACTTGAGTTTCTATTTAATATTATCATTTTTTGTGTTTTTATAGGTTATATATTCAAAACCCGACGTTGCAAAATAAACTGGCTAAATTGACTAAATTGGATAAATTGTTTTCGGATGTGGATAATGAAGTTAAATTGGGCCTAGGAATAAGGGAACGTGAGATGAAAGGAAGGTGTGGACGTGGCTTGGTTGTCCGTTTTGTCAGTCTAATACTCTATAGAGTAAAAAGCCTGGAAGTGAAAGATACAAAAGAAAGTGGAATAGAAGAAAGAAGGTGGGGATGACACCATGTGGAAGAAGTGAGCACGTGACAAGGTGGGATGTGAGAAAATAGTAAAAGTGAGAAGGTATCAGGATAAACAAGAAAAATAGGTAGGACCAAATAGGTGTTGGGATCTATTGAAAAGAGTAGAAGGTGGGTCTGGTTGGCTTGATGAAATAGGAAGGTGGGCTTCTATTGATGTTAGCTAGGAGTATTTTACGATGAGCGTAAGTGGCTTGTGAAGTTGGAGAAGTTGAAACATCAAGTGAAATTAAGAAGACGAAGGTGGACGTGGCAAGGAAAGAGGGGCTACTTCTTTGGAGTTTCCGTGGATATATTAAAGCATGGCAAGATTGAATGGAGGATTTTTTTTTAGGGATGGAGTTTTTCTTCTCTTTAATTTTTGAAAGGCGGACAGAAAAGTGAAAAGGTTTGGCGGTTGTATTTTGGCTGGAGGTTGACAGAAACACCGATAAAGAGCATACAAAAAAGACTATTTCGGTTTAATCTTTATTCTTTATTTATTTTAATTATTTTTAGGAGTTTTGAGAAACCCCTAGCTACGTTCTAATTTCTTTCTAACTAGGGTTTTATGTTGAAACCACTTGGGGTATTAGGCTACTTTAAATTGAATTATTTAGCACAAATACCATTATGATTTGATTAAGATTAATATTGAGTATTGTTTATTGATTTATCGAAAAATTAGTTGTTTCTTCACCGGTTCTGTACGATACAGAAAGCTATGCGCATAATTGATTGGGTCATAAATATATTTGTATTATTTTTTGATATTCCATGCTTGGGTTAAATTCTTTGATGGGGTATGCTTAGATTTGCAAGTATTATTTGTGAGCCAATATTTAGTTTCGTATAATTTTCTCACTAACGCAATTTGATGGTGTATGCTGAGACGTAGAGATTTTGATGCGCCATGCTTAGCGTGTCCCGGTGATATTCGCGACTCTAATACATATAATAGGTGATGTCAATAGAACGAACAATAGATAAATATTCAGAAGTTATGTTTCATTTCAGTAATTAAATATAAACAGTGGTGGATACTAAAAACCCTAGTTACTGATTCTCCCAATGCATTTACTTTATTAGTTTAGTTTATTTATTATTTCATTTTCAATTCTAAGAATCCCAAAAATATCTTTTCTGATTAGTTTATTAGAGATATTGATTGCAGTATTTTCCCCCTCTCCTTGTGTGTTCCATCCGTATTTTCTGCTCCTACATTGTAGACGCCGTGCGATTGTGGTTATTATAAATAGGGTATATCAGAAACCTATCAATTTTTGGCGCCGCTGCCGGGGAGCAATAGTGGAATATTGTAGTTAGTATTTTTTATTTTCTAATCATAGTTAGGTTTTATTGTATTTATTTATTTATTTATTTTATGTAAGTATTTTTATTTTATTTTTATTTATAGGATTTTTAGTTCTTTTTGACTAGTTCTGTGTCTTAGAATTTTTTTTCAGGTAATTTTGGGATTGTTCCTGGTCTTCTAGCTTAACAACATTCGTATACTGCAAAATACTCACGAGTTTCTTGCTTGTGAGTTATATATTGAAAGATTTGGACAGGTTGGATGCTCGTTATCCTAAATTGTAATGTTGATGCGAGGTAGTAGTATTGATTTTTTTGAAGTGGGTAAATACTTAGTTGAGTTTTTGAACTCTTCCGTTCTAATTATAAGGGTAGGAGCAATTTTTTTTTCTTTTCTTTTGTGGTGTAATTTATGGAATGAATGAATTGGTGATTGCTTGTTTGTTTACTTCCTGAATTTGCACCAATTTTATTTTGTATAAATTTTGGTTTTACTTTCTTCGTATATATGGAGTCTGGTGACATGACATCCTTTCTGGCATTTTGGAACTCATCCGAAAAGTTCCTGAGAGAAGAGTCATAAAATGAGTTATTTAATGAAACAATTGAAGACTATGCTTGTAGAGATTGACATTATCTTGAACCGTCAAATGAGAAATATTGTATTGAGTATAATGTGTGTTCTCCATCTTTGGAGGATTTAATTACATAGTTGATACCTAATACTTATTATGATGAAAGTCTTTCATTAGAATATCCACTCAACCATTTGAATGAAAATAAACGTAGGAAACACTTGGTATGGAAACAAATTCATGAGACCTTTAGAGAAATCGAAGAAGAACGGCTAGCTGCTAGTGTTGTTCCAAGTGAACTTGTTTCTCGTGATTTCTCTTTACCTGTGTATGTCTCCTAAATAGTTTTAGTTCCCATCCCTAACAAACCCTTTAACTCGTTATTTTTGTTCACAACGATATATCCTTTGTAAAAAACAGGTTTGGGGTAGCTCTTTTCTTTTAATAGTCTCATCATCTTTACGTTGCTACTGTGAAAGTTTGACACTTTCATTGGTTGTACATATTGTATTTTGGGTTGATCCCCAGATTTTCAGGTTGTTAATTTATGGAGATACTTTTTGTACATATCCAGTAGGTTTTATTTTCTTGTTTTAATTTTATTTTTATACTTTTTTTTTTCAGTGTTCTTTGTTATTACTATCGTTTGACGTGTGTTACAGAGAATATTTTTTTTCTTACGTCAATCAGGTGAGACTTTCCAATCCCTTTTTTGATTCGTATTTGTTTCTCATATTTATATTTATTGCTTACCATTCTAGGTTGCACAGTTTGAAACATTAAGGATAATATTATATTTAGGTTTGGGGGTAGAGTTTCAGAAAATTGATGCCAATATGAAACTCCAGAATTTAGAAACTTGTGAACTATTCAGGATGACACTAGCCATTCTAGGTATATGGAAACATAACTCTTATCTATAGGAATTGGTGTGCCCAGTTAAATTGTCTATTCATATCTGGATGCACTCAGGTGTTAGAAATAACATGATAATCATTACAAGCATATCTCAGAATCATCATAACCATATCACCTTCTGTTTTTATTTTTATAATTTTGTATTTCTCTAAGTGATTTGGTGGGGCCCTAGTATTGCCATGTTGTCACTGATGGGATGAAGAAGAATGATTGAGATTAAGCCCCATTATTTTAATTGAACTTGACCAATAAAAAATTGTTTTAAAAATGACACTTGGATAGCAATATGTGTTCTCCTTGTCTTTGTCGCCTAAGCAAGCGTGGAACGCAGGATCCATGGGAACTATCATATAATCTGCTGACAAGGAGAATGCACTTATGTTCAAAAGAACTAATCATGTTGTCGGAAAAAAATAAATAAAAATCTAATATAATAAAAAAGTAAAAATAATTATATATATTCAATAAATCGACCTCTGAGGGAATTGTATATACCAACTGAGTTGATACTAGAATTAGGATTCAGACCACTGGGTGCGTATCTCAATCCATTAGAATTCAACTTTGCATGACGTTCATAAAGATATTCTGGGAAACACCGTTCACCTTAGTCAACATATGCACCCTTCATTACTTCCATATCCATTTTCTAATCTATCCATGTGATTGAATTTGATTGATTTCGAGCAATGTGAATATTGACAATTTTTATCCAATTTTGGATGCTCAATGATTATTTGAGTAGAGTTTTGTATTCTTATATAATTTTTAGTATGCTGAGTGCAAACTCGTGTACAACAATTGGATTCATACAGAGTAATGATTCTTATAACCTAAGAATTTAGTAGGCCAACTAAATAGCATGTTTAGTGTTTATCCTCAATTATTCACAGATATCTAAAATTTGGAGAAAAGTTTTTGTGGGTATATCTTATGTAAACCCTCACGAGACAGAACTCGTCCGCTACTGCCACTTAGGGGTTTAAAGGCTTGTTATATATGCTAAATGTAGTCGCGATTCATGTGAAAGTTAGTCAGGAATTTTATTTTATTATTTTGGATAAGTTTTTCTCGAGGACTAGCAAATATAGTTTTGGGGGTATTTGATAAGGGTATAATTTATGCATATTTACCACTTAATTTATATTTGATGTACTTGAAATTTATATTAATATTATCATTTTTAATGTTTTTATAGGTTATATATTCCAAACCTGACGTTACAAAATAAACTGGCTAAATGGACTAAGTTGTCTAAATTGTTTTCGGATATGGCTAATGAAGTTAAATTGGGCCTAGGAATAGGCGAACGTGAGATGAAATGAAGGTGTGGACGTGGCTTGGTTTTCCGTTTGTCAGTCTAATACTCTATAGAGTAAAAAGCCTGGAAGTGGAAGATACAAAAGAAAGTGGAATAGAAGAAAGAAGGTGGGGCTGACATCATACGGGAGAAGTGAGCACGTGGCAAGGTGGGACGTGATAAAATGGTAAGAGTGGGAAGGTGTCAGGCTAAACAAGAAAAAGAGGTTGGACCGAATAAGTGTTGGGATCTATTGGCAAGCGTAGAAGGTGGGTCCGGTAGGCTTGATGACGTAGGATGGTGGGCCTCTATTGATGTTATCTAGGAGTTTTTTCCGATGTGTGTAAGTGGCTTGATAAGTTGGAGAAGTGGGGATATCACGTGAAATTAATAAGAGGAAGGTGTACGTGGCAAGGAAAGAGGGGGTACTTCCTTGGAGTTTCCGTGGAGATATAAAAGAAGGGCGGAATTGAACAAAGGAATTTTTTTTTTGGGGGGTGGAGTTTTTCATTTCTTTGGTTCTTCTGAGAGGCGGACAGAAAGTGAAAAGGTTTGCGGCTATAGATGGCTGGAGGTTGAAGGAAACACAGATAAAGAGCATACAGAAAAGACTATTTCGGTTTAATTTTCTCTTGTTTATTTCTGTTAATTATTTTTATGGGATTTGAGAAACCCCTAATTATGTTGTAATTTTTTTGTAACTAGGGTTTTATGTTGAACCACTTGGGGTATTAGGCTACTTTAAATTGAATTATTTAGCACAAAGACCATTATGATTTAATAGGATTAATCTTGAGTATTGTTTATTGATTTATCGAAAAATTAGTTGTTGCTTCACCGGTTCTGTATGATACAGAAACCTACGCGCATAATTGATTGGGTCATAAATATATTTTTATTATTATTTGATATTCCATGCTTGGGTTAAATTCTTTGATGGGATATGCTTGGAATTAAAAGTACTATTTGTGAGCCAATATTTATTTTCGTATAATTTTCTCGCTAACGCAATTTGATAGTGTATGCTGAGACGTAGATCTTTTGATGCGCCATGCTTAGGGTGTCCCAGTGATATTTGCGACTCTAATACATATAATAGGTGATGTCAATAGAACGAACAGTAGATAAATATTCAGGAGTTATGTTTCATTTTAGTAATTAAATAGAAATAGTGGTGGACACTAAAACCCCTGGTTACCGATTCTCTCAGTGCATTTACTTTATGATTTAATTTAATTTTATTATTTCATTTTCAATTCTAAGAATCCAAAAATCATTTTTTTTCTTATTAGTTTATCAGAGATATTGGTTGCATTACTTTCCTCCGCTCCGTGTGGGTTCGACCCGTATTTGCCGCTCTTACGTTGTAGACGTCAAGCGATTGCGGTTATTATAAATAGGTATCTCAGAAACCTATCAATTTTTGGCGCCGCTGCCGGGGAGCAGTTGTGGAATATTGTAGTTAGTAATTTTGACTTTCTAATCGTAGTTTAGGTTTTTATTGTATTTTTTTTGTATAAGTATTTTTATTTTTATTTATAGGATTTTTAGTTCTTTTTGACTAGTTTTATGTCTTAGAATTTTGTTTCGGGTACTTTTGGGGTTGCTCCTGGTCGTCTAGCTCAACAACATTCGTCTTCTGCAAAATACTCACGAGTTTCTTTCTTGTGAGTTATATATTGAACGATTTGAGCAGGTTGGATGCTCGTTATCCTAAATTGTGAATGTTGATACGAGGTACTAGTACTGCTTTTTGAAGTGGGAAAATACTTAGTTGAGTTCTTTGAAATCTTCTGTTCCAGTTATAAGGGTAAGAGCAAAAAAAAAAAAAAAATCTTTTGTGGTGTGATTTATGAGTTGAATGAATTGGTGATTGCTTATTTGTTTACTTCCTGAATTTGCACCAATTTTATTTTGTATAAATTTTTGTTTTTATTTTCTTCGTATATATGGAGTATGGTGACATGACATTTTTTCTGGCATTTTGGAACTCATCCAAAAACTTCTAGAGAGAAGAGTCAGAAAATGAGTTATTTAATGAAACAATTGAAGACCATGCTTGTAGAGATTGACATTATCATGAACCGTCAAATGAGCAATATTGTATTGAGTATAATGTGTGTTCTTCGTCTTTCGAGGATTTAATTAAACAATTGATACCTAATACTTCTTATGATGTAAGTCTTTCTTTAGAAGATTCACTCAACTAGTTAAATGAAAATTCACGTAGGAAATACTTAGTATGGAAACAAATTCATGAGACCTTTAGAGAAATCGAAGAAGAACGGTCAGCTACTAGTATTACTCCAAGTGAACTTGTTTCTCGTGACTTCTTTTTACCTGTGCATATCTCCCAAATAGTTTCGGTTCCCATCCCTAAAGAACCCTTTGACTTGTTATTTTTGTTCACAATGATATATCCTTTGCAGAAACTAGGTTTGGGGGTAGCTCTTTTCTTTTGATAGTCTCATCATCTTTACATTGCTACTGCGAGAGCTGAGACTTTCATTGGTTGTACATATTGTATTTTGGGTTGATACCCATATTTTCAGGTTGTTAATTTATGGAGATCCTTTTTGGACATATCCAGTTGGTAGATCTTTATTTTCTTATTTTTTTTTAGACTTTTTGTTTTTATTTTTATTTTATTTTCAGTGTTCTATGTTATTACTATCGTTTGACGTGTGTTACAGATAGGATTGCACAGGAACCGACCGGAACTGAAGGACCGAATCGGAACCCGACCGAACCGAGAGTATAGGGTACAGGTACACGAGTAGAGAACCGACCATAGGGAGGTATCGGTACTCGGTTCTACCTAGGAACCGACCGGAACCGAACCGAGTGTACATGTACCCTTCATCATGATGAAAAGAGGAACACTATCCTGCATTATGCACCTTCTGATCAGCTTAATGCAATCTCTGGTGCATATCTTCAAATGCAACAAGAACTGCAGTGCCGTAGTGGTTCAAGGTATGGGTATCTATCTGCTGTCTACTTAACTACTAGATATATATATATATATATCCCTCCCATATATGATATCAAATTCCACTTTGATTTTGCTTATTTCTTGTGCATTTCCTTTTTCTTGTAACTCTTTTATAAACTTATTAGTAATTTCATTTCATTCAGGTGGTCGAAAATATGATGTTTGTGAAAAATAAATTCAAGAGAAATAGGAATGGGGATACATATCAACATATATTTACAAAGGAACACAAAGATTTAATGGAAAAGGGAGAAAAGTTGTTGAAGGATACATCTGGATCGTGCATGGTAGTAGCATCCCTTATTGCCACGGTAGCATTTGTAGCTGTTTTTACTGCTCCTGGTGGTAATATTAGTGATAGTAATAACACCAAGAACGACACCCCAGTTTTCTTAGATAAGACTTCATTTACTGTCTTTGCGGTTGCAGATGCCACATCAATATTCTCTTCTATCACATCAGTACTGATGTTCTTAGCCCTTATCAGGTACTGGTGGACACTTATTGCGTCATCATGTATTTTCTCATAATGAATTCTTTTTCTTTTGACATAGAATTAATGCCTGTAGAGGCGTTCCTTATAAGTTTAGTAGATCAGATCCTTTGTAAGTTGGTTCTTCAATGCATACCTAGCCTTCTGCTTCATCTGGGATCAGAATTGGCAAGGGGTAGATTTTGCACTACTGTTTGTTAGGAGCGAAGTACTGTCAATCCCTATACCCCGCCATAGCTTAGTTAGCTTTTTTTTTCAACTGGTTTTTGAATTCAGAGCTTTTCAAAAAAAAAAAAAGGAGGTACATGACCGGAACCGAACCAGAGGACGGGTACGGTTCCAGAACCGAACCGAGAGTATAGGGTACATGGTACGGGTACACGGGTAGAGAACCGACCATAGGTAGGTACAGGTACACTGTTCTGCCAATAACCGAGCCGAACCGACCTTTGTGCACCCCTAGTTACAGAGAATACTGCTTTTTTGCGTCAATCAGGTGAGACGTTCCAATCCCTTCTTTAATTTATATTTGTTTCTCATATTTATATTTATTGCATACTATTCTAGGTTGCACAGTTTGAAACATTGCGGACAATGTTAGATTTAGGTTTGCGGATAGAGTTTCAAAAAATTGATGCCAATAAGAAACTCCAGAATTTAGAAACTTGTAAAATATTCAGGATGACACTAACCATTCTAGGTAGATGGAAACATAGCTCTTATCTATAGGAATTGATGTGCTCATCTAAATGGTTTATTCATATCTGGATGCACTCATGTGTTAGAAATAACATGATAATCATTACAAGCATATCTCGGAATCATCATAACCAAGGCAACGGGGAGAAAAAACTAGAGACCTGGTCTAGTGTCTAGTCCATACGTCACTTGTCTTTAGAGCTACACATTTTCCTGTCTGACAAATGTAATTGAATTGGATATAAATTTGAAAGGAGCCCCTCTCCTAGGGTTTGAACCTCTTACCTTATCACCTTCTATTTTTATTTTTGCAATTTTGTGTTTCTCTAAGTGAGTTGGTGGGGCCTTAGTATTGCCTTGTTGTCGCCGCTGGGATGAAGAAAAATGTTTGAGATCAAGCCTCATTATTTTAATTGAACTTGACCAATAATTTTTTTTTAAATGACACTTGGATAGCAATATGTGTATGTTCTCCTTGTCTACGCCGCCTAAGCAAGCGTGGAATGCAGGATCCATGAGAACTGTCATGTATCTGCTGACAAGGAGCATGCACTTAGATTCAAAAGATCTAATCAGGTTGTCGGCAAAAAAAATAAAAATTAAAAATTAAAAAAATAATTATAATACTCAATAAATCCACCGCTAGGGCCCTTGTATATACCACCTGAGTTGATACTAGAATTAGGGTCAGACCATTGGGTGCGTATCTCAATCCATATGATAGGAATGACGTTTATACAGATATTTTGGGAAACATCATTCACCTTAGTAAACATATGCACCCTTCACTACTTCATATCCATTTTCTAATATATCCATCTGATTGAATTTGATTGATTTCGAGCAATGTGAATGTTGACAATTTTTTTCCAGTGAATGTTCAATGATTATTTGAGTAAAGTTTTGCATTCTTATATGAATTTTAGTACGATGAGTGCAAACTCATATACAAAAATTTAAGGCCACTCAGGGGTTCATAGGCTTGTTACATATGTTAAACGTAGTCGCGATTCCTGTGAAAGTGAGTTAGGACTTTTATTTTATTATTTTAGATTAGTTTTGATCGAGAACAAGCAAATATATGTTTTGGGGTATTTGATAAGGGAATAGTTTATACATATTTACCACTTAATTTATATAGACTAAGTTGATAAATAGAGTTAGGTTGTATATTCAAAACCCAATGTTACAAAATAAATTTGTTAAATAGACTAAGTTGGCTAAATTATTTTCATATGCGACTAATGAAGTAAAATTGGGTCTAGGAATACATGAACGTGAGATGAAAGGAAGGTATGGACGTGGCTTGGTTGTCTGTTTTGTCATTCTAATACACTATATAGTAAAAAGCCTGGAAGTGGATGATACAAAAGAAAGTGGAATAGAAGAAACAAGGTGGGGCCGGCTGCATGTGGGAGAAGTGAGCACGTGACAAGTGATAAGCACTTAATTCATACATTTTTACCACTTAATCTATATTTGTTAGCACTTCAATTTATACTAATAATATATTTTTATTGTTAATAGGTGGTTCGCATAAAATCTGAAATTATAAGTTAAACATGGTTATATTTGGTGCACATAAATCCACAAAAAAATATTGTCCTTTAAAGTCTGATCGGTGGCTTCTAAGCAGGTAGTTAGTGGCTGGGTTAAATAAGAATAGGAAAAAAAAAGAGTTGCTTAATTGCGTAAGTTTGGCTGTTTAGGTTGTTGACCGTGAAAGACGTGAAGAAGGAAGGGTTTCTTTTGTGTATAGGAGCGACAGCTAGAGAGAGAACCTTGAGAAAAACAAGGGAACAAGGTATGTACGTTGAAAGACTAGGTACAACTAGGTGTAGAGCTAGCCTATGGGTTAGACGGAAAGAGAGCAACTGCTTCAGATGGCACTCAAGTTCCTAGCTTGATGGGACTGATCCTATATGGGTACTCATATGAGGTGATTAAATTGAGGACGTGAAAGGGGATTGGTTCTGGAAAGCTAGGAAGTAGGGGGACCAGGTGATGTGAGTCAAGTCTGCTAAGTACGGTTGTTGTGAGACTATTGGTTGGAGAAAAAGAAAAGAAGAGAGTCGTCAGGGAGTACAGAAAGGGAGAAGAGACCTAGTCTAGGGTTTTTCTGATTTCTTTTTACGGAAGAAAATGAAGCTATAAAAGGGGGACGGTTCTATTTTGGAGAGGGGGAGGCTGATACAGCGTCCTTTCTTGTGGAGTTCTGAAACCTGATTAGAGGCGGACAGGTGCGTTTTCAGGTTCTGTTCTTTGGTGGCGTACATGTGTTTCCTGTGAAGAAGAAAGGGAAGAAGCTGCTGTGTTCCGGCGGCGTAAAAGGACGGAAAAGACGATAATACTGTCAGACATTGGTCTAAGTTTTTCTCTTTATTTTTCTTCTATTTATTTTTATGGGTTTTAGGAAATCCATCTCCATGTTCTAATTAAACTTGTAACTAGGGTTTTATGTTAAAACCAGTTTTGGTACAAAACTAATTAAATTGAATTATTGAGTAATAGACAATTATGATTTGAATAGATTAATTTCATGATTTTATTTATTGATTTAGATCTAAAGTAGCTGTCGTTTCACCGAATCTGTAATAAAGTAACCTATGTGCAGAATCAATAGGATAACAAATATGTTTGCCTACTTATTAGATATTTCATGATTTGGTTGAATCTTTAGATGAGGTATCCTTTGAAGAGCCAGATATTATTTGTGAACCTATAATTAGCTTCGTATTATTTTTTCGCTAACGCAATTAGATGGTGTATGCTTCAGACTAGGGCTTTTGATGCGCCATGCTTAGGGCGTCCCAGTGATATTTGCGATTCTAATACATATAATAGGTGATGTCGATAGAACGAACAATAAATGAATATTCATGAATTATGTTTCACTTCAGTAATCAAATAGAAATGGTGGTGGATACTGAAAACCCTGGTTACTAACTCTCCAATTTAATTTATTCTATTAGTTTAGTTTGTTTTAGTCTTCTATTCATTAATCTAAAAATCCATAAATATTATTTCTGATTAGTTAATTGAGATATTGATTGCAGTATTTCCCCGCTCTCTGTGGGTTCGACCCGTACTTGTCATTGTCTAATAGTTAGACGCCGTGCGATTGCGGTTATTTATATAAGGTAACCTGAAATCCCATCAACAAGGTGGGACGTGAGAAAATAGTAAAAGTGAGAAGGCGTTAGGCTAAACAAGAAAAAATGTTAGGACTGAATAAGTGTTAGGATTTATTGGAAAGAGTAGAAGGTGGGTCCGGTTGTCTTGATGACGTAGGAAGGTGGGCCTCTATTGATGTTATCTAGGAGTTTTGGCCGATGGTCATGAGTGGCTTGTGAAGTTGGAGAAGTAGGGATATCACGTGAAATTAAGAAGAGGAAGGTGGACGTGGCAAGGAAAGAGGGGGTACTTCTTTGGAGTTTCCGTAGAGATATAAAAGAAAGGCGGGATTGAATAGAGGAATTTTTTTTGGGGGATGGAGTTTTTCTTCTCATTGGTTCTTCTGAGAGGCGGACATAAAAGTGAAAAGGGTTTGCGGTTGTAGTTTGGTTGGAGGTTGACGGAAACACAGATAAAGATCATACATAAAAGACTATTTCGGTTTAATCTTCTTTTCTTTATTTTTGTTAATTATTTTATGGGTTTTGAGAAACCCCTAGCTATGTTCTAATTTCTTTGAAACTAGGGTTTTATGTTGAAACCACTTGGGATATTAGGGTACTTTAAATTGAATTATTTAGCACAAAGACCATCATAATTTGAATAAGATTAATCTTGAGTATTGTTTATTGATTTATCAAAAAATTAGTTGTTGCTTCACCGGTTCTGTACAATACAGAAACCTACGTGCTTAATTGATTTGGGTCATAAATATATTTGTATTATTATTTGATATTCCATGCTTGGGTTAAATTCTTTGATGGGGTATGCTTAGAATTGCAAGTACTATTTGTGATCCAATATTTAGTTTCATTTAATTTTCTCCCTAACAAAATTTGAAGGTGTATGCTGAGACGTAGAGATTTTGATGTACCATGCTTAGGGTGTTCCCGTGATATTTCCGACTCTAATACATATAATAGGTGATGTCAATAGAACGAACAATTGATAAATATTCAGAAGTTATGTTTTATTTCAGTAATTAAATAGAAACAGTGGTGGATAATAAAAACCCAGGTTACCGATTCTTCCAGTGCTTTTACTTTATTAGTTTAGTTTAATTTTATTATTTCATTTTCAATTCTAAAAATCCAAAAAATATTTTTTCTAATTAGTATATTAGAGATATTGGTTGCAGTATTTCCCCCCGCTTTCTATGGGTTCGACCCGTATTTGTCGCTCCCACATTATAGACGTTGTGCGATTGCGGTTATTATAAATAGGGTATCTCAGAATCCTATCATCTTCCTGGAAGCAAGGCTCAACCTCGTAATAAAATAAGTCTTTTATTTGTCACTTTTAATATTTATGCGGTTCGCAAATTAGAATGTAGCGTGTGGGTCCAAATATTCGTGCTGACCCCCTTGATGCTTCTTAAGCTTCATGAGACACCATGTATATAGAGGACGAACACAAGTATGAGGATGAAAATTTTGAAGAAGCGTCTTGTACCGAAGAACTTTGCGAAGAATCTGAATTTGCTGTTGTGATGAAGAAGTACGCAATAGAGATGAAACAATGCCGGACTCTTCCGTTAACTTGGATTCATCTCAAGTAAGTTTTCTTCTTTTTATGACCATAATAGAACATGCGTACTCTTCGAAATTCTCATATAAGCATAGCTATGCTCGAATTTACAAAGAATTTTATAGATTTTCTTCCCTAGAAAATTTCAGAAGTATAGTGCTTGGAAAAAACGTTGTAGAATCTTCATTCGACATCCATTTTTGATGAATGGATCCTCTATTTTTATTATCAAAGAATTTCCTACGTCTTTCGAGGAAAAAAACCAGTTTTTGAGCTTGTTGGGGCATCAAAATAACCCAACATTAAAATTCATGAAGTATCCATGAAATTCTGACAGTTTTCAGACATGGCATTGCTCACTATTTCAGCCATAATTCTTAGCTCATTTATCTGATTGATGTTCCCTTTTAGAATATTATAGTATACATCCATACGAAAGGTTTGACATACGAATCATGCTCAGATTCTTTACAATTGTTGCCAGCTTCATAGTTTCTAGGAGGTAGTGTAAACTGTTTCTGAGGGGATTTTTACGAAACACCTTGTAATATCTTAGGCTCATATAATACTCCAAATAACACTTTATAATGAATGTACATGATATTTATGAGTATATATAGTGATTTTTATGGTTCATGCTCAAGAAATTTTGTGTTTGAGATGTTCTGACCTAATATACTTGTAACTTCTCCACTTTTAGGGGGAGAATGGCCGATTCAGAGAGTCTAGCTTACTAATGAAGGAACAAGAGTTACCAATGATTTTATGTGGATAATTTCCTCTACCAAACTAAAAATTATAAGTGGACTCCCTCTCGTATATTTGTTAAGGACGATTCTTCAACTGACATTAATATGCGGAACAATAGTGTAACAGAGAGTGTGCCAGTTGAATACCCTAATGCGGGTATTAGGGTTGATTTCTATTTTTCATGAGTTGAAGTGGGTGAATTTACTAGTCTGGAGGCAAGACCAAGACTAGATGCGAGGTTGAAAGGCTTTCTCATGAGTTGAAGTTTGCAACTGAATTTCTTAGAAGGATGGAAAAGGGGTACTCTGAAGGAATTGAGCCGGTGTTCAAATACTTTTTCTAGATTTATAATTATGTGAAACATATTTATGTTTTTTTGTATTTTGGGTAGGTAGGCTTGACAAGTGATTTGCCGAGAGATTTTCTTTTATAGGATAATGATATTTTGTATTGATTGATAAACTTGAAATCCTAAGTATGAGTGCAAAAATATTGTAATCATTTTGGAGGAATTACAAATATTGCATGAAATTAGGGAAAATCTTAGAGTAAAACAACAAAGCTTTCAAGCTTTGCAAGCTTTGAGCCACTTGTAGTGTATTACTACCCCTGCTAGTTTACTATTATTGGTGAGCTTCTGTAGATGAGTTTTTGAAAAGGCATAAAATTGTAAAATTGCCTTTTACTAAGCAACAAGAATATATACATGTGCATATTTACGCGCATATTGTGTCTCTACTTATATTCCGCAATTGAATTAAGAGTACAGGTTCTTTTTAAACATTCTAAGTTGGCCCTACAGCCTCCTTAATACTCATAATATTTATACCATATCGAACTAGTCTCAAATCACATAAATTCCACGGCTGAATTCCTTGAACTTTCTTCGAATGCGCATCGATGTTCTAGCAACATCCGTTAAACTCTGGGAATAGTTAATGTTTAAATCTTGAAATACATTATAACTTAATGCTTCATTCGCAATGAATTCTTCTCAAATTGCTATTTCGAGCCCGAATATGCTACTTTAGCACTTTGCTTAAATATAAGATGCAAATAATGCGCTACTCTTCTTGGATACACCACAATCGAGAAGCAATGACATAAAAGACGTATTGAGCCTCTCAGCTAGGCTAACCCTAGCCTTTCTCATATCAGAGTCAAGTTAGCACTAGCTATTTGTCTTAGCACCACATTGACAACAATTAGCCACATTATCACTAACTTGCCTAGCGCTAAACCCTAGCACCTGAAATGTGATAACTAACCTAAAATAGTCTTATCTAGCACACATTGTCCTAATGAGGCCTTAGCTAGCATGTCACTTCCTTAGCACTTCGATTCTAGTATTAAAAGAGCAAATCCTAACCTTAGCACCAAAGGCGCTAACTCTTCTCGTCTAGCACCATGCTTGGATACGCGAAGGCCAATGCGTCATAAAGGATAATACGTCACTAGCACGCCTAGCGCATCCCTAGTTGGCTCCAGTGCTTCTCTAGCAAGCATGGGCGTCACTACCTTTCTCAAGTATGCCCCTAGTTTCCTATGTGGCCCTTTAGCCTCAGCGCCAAGGCCAATGCGCCTCCAAGGGACGATACATCACTAGTTAGCTCTGACGCCCTTGTCTTTCTTTTGGCTCCCTTGGACTCCAATGCGTCTCTGATCCTAGCTCCTCAGCGTCTATGGCCTCTACGTCCCTAGCTCCTTGGCGCCCTACCCATTGACTCCTTGGCGTCCCAGCTCCTCAGCATCCAAAGCCTATGCGCTCGTAGCCCTAGCGCATCCTAGCTTCTCCTTGGCGCGTCCCTAGCTAGCTCAAGCATGTCTCTAGTAACTCAAATATGTCCCTGCTAGCTCAAGCATGTCCCTAACCTGGCTTATAATCCTTGGATTGAGCACGCCCCTAGCGGACTAGCGCGTCTCTACATCTCCATAACCAATACGACTTCATGCCTAGCACATTCATACTTAGACACAAGCGCATTAAGCATTAGCACTCTAGTGCTAACTGTACGATGGAAAAACTCACTTCAAACCTTCTTGGTACTAGCTTCCCAACCCTAGTACAATTGATATTTACTAGAGGTTGTGTATATTGGTCTTACTCATGATACGTTAGCACATTATCCTTTTATATTAAAGAGCTAGCATATTCTTATTTGCGCTAAGTAGCTAGTGTTAGCTTTGCTAGATACTTCCCTCAGAAATGTGCCTTTATTCTTAATAAAAGTCCTACATTGAGTCTTATACGAATTATAATAGTTCTCCTTTCTTAAGGTGCTATCTACAACATTTGGCCTCAAATGCCTCTCAGACTTACGATAAGTCGCTTCTGAGATAATACTTAGCTGCAGCCCGCCATTCAATGCGTGAATCCAGGCGAATATGCCATGTTACTTTCAAGTAAGTACATGTCAATTGAACTTCCCAGACTCGACACTAATCAGTCTGACTATCAATCCAGTGAGTCACACAACTTGTCTCACTAGATTATCAAGTAATTTGACTTGACTTGACTATATCAAAACCATAGTGGCTTATGACTCCACTATTTACACGAGATATCAAATACAACATGGGGGGATTCTTATTGGGGTATCGGTCTGGAAGTCTACGACATCATGGGTGGTGGTACAACCTCCACGAATAAGAAGGTAACAAGAAGTGGGCGGTTACAGAGTACTTGAGAGGATGAGGAGTATTGGTCACACAGGTCTTCCCTACTTTTCGAGCACCACACCACTACGATCTCCATAATCATCACTTATCCACCTTTCCCTAACTTCTATGACTTACGAAAAATCAGTGTGTCTCCTCTTAACTATAAATAGATGATTCTCATTTATTCAAAACATGACAAAAATAACAGACAAGATACTCAGTCTGGAGAAACAAAACCTACATAATTAGCGATTCCTCTCAGAGAATCCATTTTATTCTTCATACATTATCACACTGATATTTTCTCAACCTTATGTGCTTTCCTCCCCTAAGACCTACCCAAATCTTTTCCATCTTTGTAATCGAAGCAGGACGTGAAAAGCCATTTCTTAGTTTAGGCTCGTTCTGTGCGATTTTGATCTCTCAAACCTACTTGGAAGTACGATTCTACCGTATATTTGTTTTCAACCTAAAATAGCTTGTGATGACCACCTAAAAAAGTTTCAGCTATTACGTAAGGTTCTTCTTCAATGTACAAAGGATCTTATGTAGAGTATTATGCGCTCTTAGTAATTTTCAGAACCGTGTCTCCAATTTGAAAGGATCCAGAATTTCATATTTTATCTAAACAATCTTCCTTCAGGAAGATTGGGAACTGTTGGTAACTTGACTCATAAATGACTTATGAGTCTTACCCTTCTCAGTAAAAGCAATTCTTAACATTTTATAAAAAATAAAACGGATCAGCTTTCCATTCGCATCGCCTCATCGTAACGGGGCTGACCTATGGACATAGTCTCCGAATCAGGAAGTGGGAAACTGG
The DNA here is from genome assembly GCA_023531435.1 of Papaver californicum. Lineage (NCBI taxonomy): Eukaryota > Viridiplantae > Streptophyta > Magnoliopsida > Ranunculales > Papaveraceae > Papaver > Papaver californicum. The sequence continues at coordinate 4,194,017 of JAJJMC010031261.1, read as the reverse complement.
TTGCAAAGGAATTTGATCAGAAAGACTTACTTGGTCGAGTTTCATTGTCCGGATCCCCAATCTTTAACGACGACAAGGAGGCCGCCTCTTTGTTGTGGATCCACGGTCATCCCAGAATTATGTCGTAGTCTGGGTCTTCTTTGATAATGTATAATTTTGTTCCCGCTTCATCCTCACCTATCTTTATCTCTAGAGTAACACATCCATAAGACTCTTTGAGTGTTCCTTCAGAATCTTTAATCATGGTTGGGGAGTGAATAGTTTCTCGTCAAAAAATCCCTGCAGCCCTGAGCTTGCTGATAGTGATAACATTGACATCCATGCATGCATCGATTACTGTTCTTCCAAACTCCGTTTCTATGAGGTGGACGTTTGTGAGGATTCCCCAACCACAATTTTTATTGTTCACATCGACCATGTCCTCCATGGGAGGCTTGACTTGAACATGAATATCTTCAACAAAGAATAGGCGTTCGCCAGCTATAACACGACTAAGGGAAGCAAAAATATCTTTGTGTTGTACTTTTGAGAGGTAGAGAAGTTCACACATATGCTCCATCAGGGATTGGGCTGTCTGACTGATCGATTCCCCAGAAAGGAAGGGGTTCTTTTGGACACCTTCAACTTCTAATTATAATTCACTTGATTGTATCTAAGCTTTCAAAATGCGCTTTAGGTTATTGCATTCACTGGTTAGATGATTGACATACCGATGATAATGACAGTATTTTTGAATCTGTCATCTCCTGGGATGTCGACGTCAGTCGTATGGATGGTAGCTGGATGGCACCATCTTGTATCCAAGCTTCAAGTAGTTTGAGCTATTTTTCTATTGGAAATGGAAAATATGGGAACATTACATTCGGATTCACATCTTGCTTTTGTTGCCGCTGCAATTATTGTTGTTGTTGTTTCCATGGAGATTTGAATTTGTTTTGAGATGAGGTTAACCTTTGAGTTGGCGTCGGGGTTATATCTAAGTTCGAAAGGAAGCGCTTGTCTTGTGACTCTTGTTGAGATGGAGTTTTCCTCTTTTCTCCTCCATTAATAATAACACCAATTGACGGTTTAATGGTGTACTGCTTGTTAACTAATCATCGGTTTCCTCTGGTATATCCACGACCTTCTTCTTTTATAGGCCTTGTCATCTCCAGTAGGGCAGGAACGGTTGTTTCCGACCGTTTTGCTTCCTCGTGTAACTCAGAAAAAGTTTAAAAACGTAGATTTTCTACAATAGCATAATAGGCAGGAATCATACCATTGATACAGAGTTCCACAATTGAAGTTACGTCACGTTTGGATCATGACAATCCAAGGCTTGAATTCAGAATCTTTTCACATAATCATTGGGGTGTTCATTATTCCTCTGGAACATTCTTCCCAAATCTTCCAGAGTGATGTGCTCGGAAACAAAGAAATACTTCTTGTCAAAAACATGGATCATCTCTCCCTAAGTAGAAATACTATTGGGAGCAATATTGTTGTACCAAGTGAAGGCTCTTCAAGTGAGGGATTTTGAAAATTTATTGAGACGTAGCACATGATTATATTCATATTCTCCGACCGATTCTAAGAACCGAGAAACCTGTTCACGAGCACTCCCAGATCCGTCTTGGGTGACAAAATTGAATTGTTGGTTCTTCGGTGTTGCACGATCAGTGATAACATGAACTTTATCGTCCTTTTAAGTCCTTGACATCCCAGCATCAGTGGTCATTGTGAGGTTAGTCCTGGTTTATTCCGCTAGGCGATGGCGTTCTTTTGGAAAGAGCTCTCTATTAAGGTCTTGAGACAAGTGAGTACCTATTTCTGAGTGGTAGCCATGACCTCCTGCGTTTTGGCTAGAACCTCATGTCTTGGCATCTAATCAATAAGGTTGAGCAGCGTATGGGTGTTCCTGGCGTTTTTAACATTCGTATCACTAGGAAAAGGTATAGTGGTGGCATCAGTAGAAACATTAGTATGAAGAGAATTGGTAGCAGTAGGAGTAATTTCAAAGTCGCCACCACCAACATTACTAGAGCTAGGATTATGAGTAGTAACTGCTCCTGACCTAAGATCCACCATTTTAAGCGATTGAAAATTGGCTTTTGTAATCTAGAGGTTGATCTCCCGATGTGGCCGTTCACGTTCTGCTTCGGTCACAAAGGTGGAGATGATGGGTTAATCTTACGGGAGGGAAACAAAGAAGATTGAGAAATCACTGTGTGATAAAATGGTAGTGTGTAGTTTTAAGAATGGATTATCACTGGGATAGATCTATGTTCTGTCTGGTTTTGAATATATGAGGCCATCTATTTATAGTTTTGTAGGAAACACACTGTTTTCTTGTAAGTGGTGGAAGTTACAGAGAGATGGTGAAGTGACGTTCGTGGAGATTGTAGTGGAGTCATGTCCGATAAGTGAGGAGGAATGTATGACCACTACTCCTCGTCCTTTCAACTATTCTTTAACTTTCCCACTCTTTATTACCTTCTTGTTCGTGGATGTGTTTCCACAACGCATGATGTCGTAGACCGCCAGATAAATATCCCAATGAGAATTCCCTTATCTTTTGTATTTGATATCTCGTAGAAAATAGTGGAGTCGTGGAATATCACTATTTTGATTAGGTTAAGTCAATAACTTGCTAAGTTAATGAGGTAAGTTGTTCAATTCACTAAGTTGTTGTTTTAGTAGACTAACCAGTATTGGGTCTTTTAATGGTCATGTACTAGCTTAAAAGTAATATGGCATAATTTAATGGCCTTATGTTAGCTTGGAAGTAGCATGACAGAAATTTAGAAGTGTGGTCAGTTGTCAGCCAAGCAAAATTAACTCAAGTTCTTACTTCACAAATATATATTAGAGTATAGTAATAAGAACAAGTTTGTTCCTCAGGGAGATATGGGTTGCTAACTATTTTTGATTACTTATATAAAAAGGGGGGTTTTGGTTTCTAATTTGAGATAAATTAAATTAATAAATACAATTAAAGTTGTAAATATTATGATGAGAGTACTGGTTAGAGAATTCATCTTCCGTCATCAGACATTTTATCAATCAAACTCATTTTTCAATTTTTTCTCAATCAATAACCCTAAAGCATCCTATCGCAGGTCTACTCCGGAAAAAATTCTTTTATCATCAAAGGCGCAAGAGCCACTCTTTGAATCTTTTTCACCAGATAACTTGGCGCAAGAGCCACTCAAGTTTAACTCAATGAAAGCAATGGTATTTGTGAGTTGAGGTTATTCTAAGCCATCCGGTGCAAGAGCCACACGGATTTTGGAATACCCTATATAAATAATCGTAATCGCACGGTGTCTACAATGCAGACAACGGCAAGTACGAGTCGAATCCACAGGGAACGGGGACAATACTGCAATCAATATCTCTAATCAACGGATCAAGAATAATATTTTTGGATCAAAAGATTAATAATAGAAAAATAAACTAAACTAATAAAATAAATCAAATAGGAGAAACAGTAACCAGGGTTTTCGTATCCACCATTATTTCTATTTAATTACTGAAGTGAAACATAACACTTGAATATTCATCTATTGTTCGTTCTATCGACATCACCTATTATATGTATTAGAGTCGCAAATATCACTGGGACACCCTAAGCATGACGCATCAAAAGCTCTAAGTCTCATGTATACACCATCTAATTGCGTTAGCGAGAAAATAATACGAAACTAATTATAGGTTCACAAATAATATCTAGCTCTTCTAAGCATACCCCATCTAAGGATTTAACCCAAGCATGAAATATCAAATAAGTAGACAAACATATTTGCTATCCTATTAATTCTGCGCATAGGTTACTGTATTGTACAGAACCGGTGAAGCAACAACTAATTTTATCATTAAATAAATAAATAAAAATCAGGAATTAATCTTATTCAATTCATAATAGTCTGTATCAAATAATTCGATTTAATTGATCTAAAACATTAACTGGTTTCAACATAAAACCCTAGCTACAAATCAATTAGCAAGACATGGGGTTGAGTTTCCCAAAACCCATAAAAATAATTAAAAGAAAGTAGAGAGTAAAAAGATTAAACCCAATTCGAGCAATGCTCTAATCTCTGTCTATTTCTCCGCAACTCAGAAGTCCATCGAATACAGATCCAGAATAGTCTTTGTCTTCTCTTGCGACTTCGCTTTCAATCTCCCACGAAATCCGAACAACAAGCCTTCTCTCCAGCCTCTTCTTTACATACTATGTCCTATCTTTGTATCAGTCACTCTCACTCTCACGCTCACCTTCCAATCAATACATTTTCAGAACATGTTCCCCCAATCTCTCTTCTTTAGCCTATACCGCAGTCCTACTCCTTCTAGCTCTTCTCTCTCTCTACACCTAATCCTCCTCTCTAGCCTCTCTCCCTTAATCACTCTTAACCGTACCAACCTAGTAGCAAAACCTAGCCTCTAGGTATTCCTTCCCCTACCCTAATTTCTCCTCCAACCTTCGTCTCTCTCCACAAGCACCAAAAGAAAACATAAAAAAAAAACTTCCCAGCCAAACCTCCTTCACGTGCCTCTCTCTTACGCTTTTATACTTACCACCAAACCTAGTCTATTTTATTCTTCACGTGCTTCACTACCATTCTCTCACCAATCACGTCAGTTCTTCTTTATTCTTTCACCGCCAGATAGAAAGAATTAATCCCATCAGCCAATACTTCTACTTCAATTTCCGTGTGAGTAAAGACTAAAGCCCAAGTGAGTCATCCAGACGTTCACACAAATTAATCATCCACTTCCTTTCTACCACGTCCGTATCCAATCTCCAACAGCCCCACAAACAAGTCTGACTCCTTTTATCATCAGGTTGGTATTTTTTTATGTTCCTCTGTTCTGACTACAACTGCCTGAGTCCCACACCAACTCTACCAAAGTACGTTGCATCCTGGTGCCACTAATAATGTCCAATTAACCATTTTTATTTGTAATTCGGATCCTATGTTTATTACCTAAAAATCATAGATACAATAAAATTAGTATCAACTTGAACACTAATAAATATAGATTAATTGATAAAAATATATAATTAAGCGCCTATCAAATACCCCCAAACCTATATTTTGCTAGTCCTCGAGAAAAACTAATCTAAAAAATAAAATAAAAATCCTAACTCACTTTCGCAGGAATCGTGACTACATTTAGCATATGTAATCAGCCTTTAAACCCCTAAGTGGCCTTAGTGGACGAGTTTTGTCTCGTGAGGGTTTACAAGAGGTTTACCAACAAAACATGTACTCCGAATTCTAGCTACATGTCAACGATTAAGGATAGATACTAAATAAGCTATTTAGTTGGCATACTAAATTCTTCGGCTATAAGAATCATTACCCTGTATGAATCCGATTGTTGTACACGAGTTTGTGTTCAGCGTAAAATTCATATAAGAATGCAAAACTCTACTCAAATAATCATTAAACATCCAAAGCTGGATAAAAATTCACATTGCTCGAAATCAATCAAATTCAAACACAGGGATAGATTAGAAAATGGATATAAAAGTGATGAATGGTGCATATGTTGACTAAGGTGAACGGTGTTTCCCAAAATATTAATATAAAGTCCGGCTCGGATGCTCCTATTTTTATATTATTATTTATATACATAATTTTTTATTTTTTTATGACTACATGATTAGATCTTTTGAATCTAAGCATATGCTTCTTTTCAGCAGATTACATGATAGTTCCCATGGATCCTGCATTCCACGATTGCTTAGGCGACGGAGACAGGGAAAACACACACATATTGCTGTCAAAGTGTCCATTTTTTATTTTTTTTAACATAATTAAAATTCTAACGCATCCAAGCTACGACCTTATGGCAATACTAGGGCCCCATCAAATCACTTAGAGAAACATAAAATTACAAAAATAAAAATAAAAACTGATATGATTATTATGATTTCGAGATATGCTTGTTCAATGATTATCATGTTATTTCTAACACCTGAGTGCATTCAGATATGAATAGACCATTTAGCTGGGCACACCAATTCTTAAAGATAAGAGTCATGTTTCCATCTACCTAGAATGGTTAGTGTCATCCTGAATAATTCAAAAGTTTCTAAATTTCAGAGTTTCTTATTGGCATCAATTTTCTGAAACTCTACCCCCAAACCTAAATTTAACATTGTCCTCAATATTTCAAACCGTGCAACCTAGAATGGTGTGCATTAAATTTAAATAAGAGAGACAAATATAAATCAAAGAGAAGGGATTGGAACGTCTCACCTGATTGACGCAAGAAAAGCAGTATTCTCTGTAACACACATCAAACGATAGTAATAACAAAGAACACTGAAAATAAAATAAAAATAAAAACAAAAAGTCACAAAGAAAATAAAAACAAGAAAATTAAAATCTACCTACTGGATATGTACAAAAAGAATCACCATACACTAACAACCTTAAAATTTGGGGATCAACCCAAAATACAAAATATACAAATGACAGTTTCACACTTATATTATGGCAATACGGAGACACTGAAACTACCAAAAATAAAGGATTACCCCCAAACCAAGTTTTTACTACACTTGGAAGTATGTAAAGAACAAAATATGGGGATAATATGGGGATAATATTGGTATTGGGGAAATATCAATTGGTTAATGCACAATATCAGGAACAGGCAAGTCCCTTGGATATTTGGATGCAAAGTGATCCAACAAAACTTGAGAAGCACACAATTCTAACCCTAAATTAGGGAACTTTTGGAAGTCCAGGGTTTAGAAACAACCTCTAAGTTGGGTGAATGATCTTGTGAGATAGATTCATCTATGGAATTAGGCAAATCATCTACATAATCATCCACAGGGTCATGTATATATTTTATATGGACTAGAGAGTCACTACAAGACTGATCATCATCATCAAGTAATTTCTGACATTCCAGAACTCCCATTCTCTGTTCCAAACTAGGCGGTCTGTGTTTATAATACTTCTCATATAACATTAGAGGTGATTCTTCACTTACGAGAGGTGAATCAAGAACTTTCTTATGTCGTGACCGATTCATATATTCCCTTAGTGTCATCTTAGATGACGTCTCCTGCAAAAGAGTCATCATCCTCAGAAAATGTACCTGAAATAAATTTCTAAAACAACAAAAACGTTAAATCGAACTAAAAATCCTAAAATAAAAAAAAAGTCAGGAATAATCTTATTCAATTCATAATAGTCTGTATCAAATAATTTGATTTAATTGATCTAAAACTTTAAGTGGTTTCAACATAAAACCCTAGTTACAAATCAATTAGCAAGACATGGGGTTGGGTTTCTCAAAAACCATAAAAATAATTAAAAAAAAATAGAGAGTAAAAAGATTAAACCCAATTTGAGAAATGCTCTAATCTGTCTATTTATCCACAACTCAGAAGTCCGTCGACTACAGATCCAGAACAGTCTCTGTCTTCTCTTGCGACATCGCTTTCAATCTCCCACAAAATCTGTACATCAAGCCTTCTCTCCAGCCTCTTCTTTACAGACTATGTCATATCTCTCTATCATTCACTCTCACTCTCACGCTCACCTTCCAATCAATACCTTTTCAGAACATGTTCCCTCAATCTCTCTTCTTTAGCCTATACCGCAGCCCTACTGCTTCTAGATCTTCTTTCCATCTATACCTAATCCACCTCTCTAGCCTATCTCCCTTAATCACTCTTCACCGTATCAACCTAGTAGCAAAACCTAGCCTCTAGGTATTCCTTCCCCTACCCTAATCTCTCCTTCAACCTCCGTCTCTCTCCACAAGCCCCAAAAGAAAACCTTAAAAAAAGAACTTCCCAGCCAAACCTCCTTCACGTGCTTCTCTCTTACGCTTTTATACTTACCACCAAACCTAGTCTACTTTATTCTTCACGTGCTTCACTACCCTTCTCTCACCAATCACGTTAGTTCTTCTTCTTTATTCTTTCAGCGTCAGATAGAAAGAATTAATCCCATCATCCAATACTTCTACTTCAATCTCCGTGTGAGTAAAAACTAAAGCCCAAGTGAGTCATCCATCCGTTCACACAAATTAATCCTCCACTTCCTTTCTACCACATCCGCATCCAATCTCCAACAACCCCACAAACAAGTCTGACTCTTTTTATCGTCAGGTTGGTATTTTTTTTATGTTCCTCTGTTCTCACTACAACTGCCTGAGTCCCACACCAACTCTACCAAAGGACGTTGCATCCTGGTCCCACTAATAATGTCCAATTAACCAATTTTATTTGTAATTCGGGTTTTATATTTATTATCTAAAAATCATTGAAACAATAAAATTAGTATCAACTTGAACACTAATAAATATAGATTAATTGGTAAAATATATAAATTAAGAGCCTATCAATTTAACCTAGGTCAATCTTCTACACATAATCGCATGGCAACATCCCGTCGTTTGAAAAAATATGCTATGCTACTTGTAACATGGGTCTTTTGACAATTCCGGATCTTAAACCCTAGTTTAGATATAGGTATGAATATATGCTTATTTAGTAGCGCTCCTAAACAAACAAATACTCAATCATACATGGCATTATTAATAGTAGAACATGGCATTATTAATAGTTCTACCATGAAACTTGAGAATCAGATAACAACCCAAGCTTCTCAACAGCCTCACTAATCCTACTGCACCATTTTTGATCTTCAAATCCCTTTACCAAGAAATTATCATCACAATCATGATCATCACAGATCACAACATCAACCTCTACCACCATTAACTCTCGACCATACCTTGTAATGACTTCTCACCATCATGTCAGAATCTTCATGAATTCTTACCGCTTCGAATAGATCTCTTTAATCCCACTTGACCATGGCCATTAGCTTCGCAAAGAACAACATGAATTAAACCTAATTCATTATTCGAATTTTTGGAGAAGAAGAAGAAGATGGCCCCTATCAACACTACTGGCGCCATTAGTGAAACTCAAAATTAGGCAGCTGCTAATAATTTCTCAGGTGCCTTTAACACTTGAGTCTCATCTTCCCCTTAGCGTACCATGGAGTGCCAATAGTAGTTGCTCTTGAAATGGCCAATTTACCCTTGTTCTCGTTTTGCTTATAACTTCTTCATACAAAGTCGAAATGACTTCATTCTTTCTCCGTTGGCTTCGTACTTCAATTATATACAAGATGGTGACTTCATTCTTTCGCCATTGTCTTTATGATCTTGAAATACTGGATTTGAATGAGTTCCTCTGGGTCTTTGTCAATTTTTCCCTTGTAATACTCCATTTGTACTTCTTTCGGAGATGTAACCCAACAAAAGACATAAACTACAAAAGTAATAATAATACAAAGTAATTAACATAAAATCTAACAAATAAGTATAAGAAAATGATACTCAAAATATGTAAATTATGCACTTATCAAAGTGTTCGAAGCCAAGGTTACGCAAAAAGTTCCCAAGGACCAGACATGACGCACTCAGGAACCGGGAAAAATGGGCTTGGAAAAGACCCATATAGGGATGTCGCTAGTATTGGTGCTAGCTCAGGCTAGCATCAAGAGAGAAGCTGGCGCCAGCGCCAGGCAGTGACGCATCCCTGGAGACGCATCAAAAGTAAAAATAGGGTTGGCGCTGACGCGTCGTTGGGGATGCGTCGTAGCCAAGATAGGCTGGCGATGACGCGTTTTTGGGGATGCTTCGTGGACAAGTAGAGTTGGCGCTTTCCTAGTGCCAGCACCAAATATGCGTGATGTGTCCCTGAGGACATTGTGCAGGATTAGTGACGAGTCTTCGGGGAACGGTCTTAAGGTAGTGGCACATCCAATATGGACGTCGCATAAGTAAGGTCGCGTCCTTAAGTATAATGATAGAATGATATGTATTCTTAAGGACATGACATCGAATTGTGATGTGTTCTTTGTGAATGGGGCATTAAGCTGGAATGCGTCTTCGAAGATCATGCATTAGTTATTCCCAGAATAAATAGATGTTATTTAAACATTGATGCGCATTCGAGACAAGTTCAAGGAATTCAGCTATGAAAATTATGCGACTTGAGACTAGTTTGATATAGCATAAATATTGTAAATATTAGAGAACTACGGGATCAATATAGAACGCATGTAGTTATTTGTAACGGTTGTGTCATTAATTCTCTTGCGGAATATAAGTAGAAATACAATATTTCATATTTTGATATAAAATCATAAATATGCACGGGTATTTCTATGTTTATGATGCTAGGCATAGGGCGATTTTACGATTCTATTCCTTGTCAAAAATCCACTATCTACACATAGTAGTAGGTCTTTGCATGAACTGCGAGACATAACTCACAGCAATACATAAGTCAGACCGAGTAAAGGTGAGATACTGAAATCCACCAACTAAACTCCTATAAAGAGTAACATCATCCCACAACTCACAGCAACACGACACCCTATGTCCTTGAGTAACAGGGGTAGCAGCAGATCTGTATGTAACAATTCATATGTTTGAAGTAGTTGCAAAGCATACCTGTTCTGTGTGAGGAAAAGAGTTTGACCCTGCCTGGTACACTCATTACCCAGAAAAAAATAAAAATCTACTAGGTCTCTCATAGAAAATTCCTTACTCAACACAGAAACAAAGAAATCAAGCAATTCGGGTGAAGAACAAGTAAGTATATTATCATCTACATACAAGAGAAGTACAAACGTTTTTGCACCAGAAGGATAAATAAACATGGAGTGGTCACAAAGAGATTTAGCAAAACCATTTTGAAGCAAAAAAAAAAATTGAATCTCTCAAACCAAACTCAGGGAACTTTCTTGAGACCATACAAAGACTTTCTAAGATGACAAACATACTCGGGGTGAACCGGATCCTCAAAACCTTTAGGTTGTCGCATATACACATTGTCATGCAGAAAACCATGAAAAAAGGTATTGGAAACATCCAACTGCCGAATAGACCATGATCTGGACAAAGCAATAGTAAGCACACACCGAATAATAGAACTTTTAACAACATGACTAAAAGTCTTGGAAAATCCACACCATCCTGTTGTTCAAAACTTGTACCACCAAGCGAGCCTTGTACCTCTCTATTGACCCATATGACCTATGCTTCACCTTATATATCCATTTACACCCAAGCACATTCATATGCTCCTTAAAAGGAACCTTCACCCATGTCTCATTGATCATTAATGCATCATATTCATCATCCATTGACTTAACCCATTTCTCATCTTTAGAGGCAGTTTTATAAGATTTAGGTTCAATGGCAGAATTCAAAATAGTATGGAAAAGACAGGAATAGAGTAATGAGCTACATAGTCAGAAGGCAATAGTTTAGGTTTTGAAACACCGGTTTTGGACCTAGTGATAATAATACTGGTAGGAGGAACTGAAACTAATAGGATAAACATATGGTAAAATATGAACTTGAGTTATTTGAGAAGGCTCATTCATAGTATAACATGTATCTTTGTTTTCCTTAGCTTACCTCTTTTACACATTTGTAATAGAATTAACTACAAAATAACTGAAGCCAAGTCTAGAAGCTGAACAACTATCTAGAGAGGATAGTACATGGTAGAGAGATGCACTCTGATTATCCCATTTTTATGCAGACGAATTCCTCATGTAAAAAATGAAATACTTCAAGCCTTCAAAAATTAGACTTAAGTAACATGCAGTACCCTACTTCCAGGGTTGATACGATTAATAACATACGTGTCTGGTTTGTTTCTTTTTTCGTGATTCAAGCTCAATCATCATATTCATTCGTATACCCGTGTTTATGTTATTTCACTTATTTGGTTATCACCTTATGATCTTAATCTTTATTTGCGGCACCATTTTTTTAATTTAGTTTGCATAATTGGATGTTATGCAAGAACATTTTATGGATTGGCCCGGTAAAGTTTATGCTGTCAAGACCCGACAATGGTTGAAACATCAAGTAGACGTGGTTGTGATGTAACTGTTGTTCGAAATGCTGCATGCAAAGCAATTGCAGAGACGTCGAGTGTGCTGTCCCTTTATAGTTTGCATGAGAATGCTTCAGTTGTATGGGAATTTCTCAAAGGAAGAACACTTCCGGGGATTGCAGCTTTAGACAGAGTACGTATAATTTATATCTTCTGATTTTGTGTTATTGGGGTGTAAGTCAAGTAGTTTTTCAAACAACTGATAGAAGCTACAAATGGGAATAGAAAAAAGCAAACCCATCATCTACTGCTGTGGACATGTAAGAAATCCAGGGGTGTTGATCCCTTTTAAACTGATTGCCATGGGTTTCTCTTAGATGGTTAACATTTGCAGGAATTATAAATCTGGTTAATAGTAGGTTGTTCGGTTAGCTTTGGGTTTCCGGGAAGATATCTATAATCAGTAATGACTAGACTCATGAGTTTCAACTACATCTAAATTCTGGAGAAAACGTGTAGGTGTGGCATGAAGTTTTTGTCTGGGATTGCTAGGTTCTTTGCAATTACCGTCATTAGTCATTAATAAGAGTCACCCACAATGTCCACATTCTAAGGCTTCCTTCACAATTGTAAACCACAATCAGGTCTAGCTTATTGCTCATGGCATCACTAGAAATATTTAGAATTGATTTTTTCTTTCTTGTTCCACGCAAGAAGTACCATGTCTACAAAATAGAGGTCCTTCTTTGCGTGATTTTATTCTGCATACAGATGACAGAGGCCCTTCTTTGCATGATTTTATTCTGCTTACAGATGGATGTAGGGTTTGTGAGGCATATGTACATTTTTGCATTCTAAAAAAAACAAATCTGAAGACTTACTCAGAATGCATGGCAAACGACTGGGTTATAAGTTTAATGAACTGTTCAATTTTATCTACCAATAGATCTAGTGGAATGACTTCACGGAAGTGTAAGAGAACTAGTTTTCTCGTCCAGCTGAAAATAGTTGCATTCACTTTATTCGAGTCTTGTGGAATGACTTCATGGAGTATCTTTTGCAGGCATACCCTTTTGACATTGACTGGAAATCCACTTTTCATGATCCAACTCTACCATTAATAGCTGATATTGGGAGCGGTATTTTTCTTTCCTCAAGCTCATGTTTTGTAGTGTATGTTTCCATAGTAGTTACAGTAGAATCTAGTGAGTAAATGTTGGTCCATGGTTATATCCCACTGATCTCTATATGCTTTCCTATATTATCGGAGAACATAAACTGGTTCATTTCTAAAATTTATTTGCAGGAAATGGTTTATTTATCTTTGGAATGGCAAGAATTCAACCAGATGTAAACTTTCTGGGTTTGGAGTATAATAAAAAGGTGCTTTTGTTCCCCTGTTACTTGGTTTTGATCATCTTCATTTCCTGAAGAATTTGAAAATACTTTAATTTCCTAACATTTTCAGATAAACTTCATTTGCTAATAAGTTGAGTTATTTGCAGGTTGTAAAGCGTTGTCTTGAATTTCTTCATGAAAAATCTGGCCAGAAAAATAGGTGTGTTTTTACCTATAAAATTTTGTGAGAATTACAACCAAACCTCTTTTAATCCGGATAATAATCTTGGAAAGATTTCGAAAGATCTGTCCAACCAGGTCAAACAACGGAACCTAAGTTTTTTTAGGTGAATATAAAAAATGGTTGGTTTTTGTTCAGTGGATCTATAAAGCCATAAAAGACATGCACCCGTTTTTCCAGTAGATGCCATTTTTTGATGCAAAGACACATGCATCCATTTTTCAAGTGGATGAATGGTACTCAAAGGATATATAGACACCATGCTAAATAATCCTAACTTTTGTTTTTTGTATGCATGCAACCATGTTTCAGTGGATGCATATAAACATGTTCAGTGGATGCATATACAATTTGCATCTATTTGTTCAGCGGATGCATATACAACATGTAACCACGAAGATTTTTCATATTGTTAAAATGTGGGCATAGGATTATTTTTTTATCTGGATGGGCTAGGCAGCAGCAAACTTTATTTTTTTGGGTCTGAGCATAATTTCCTTAAAAAATTTCAGGACTGTTTAATCAATTATTTGCGTGCTTATTTTAGTAATAGGTTTAGTGTTCTCTTATTCACGCTTATTTGATATATATATAATCAAGTTCTTTGCAAGAACCAGTCTGTATTTTTCAAGTAATGAACTTAGTCGCTATATTCTCCAGCTACTTCATAGCAACCAGTGCAACATCCACATTTCGGTCCATTGTTTCCAGCTACCCTGGAGAGTTGGTTCTTGTTTCCATACAGGTATGGCGGTCCTACCTATTGTTGCTTTTCATCATCTCTCTGTTTGGAAGGTTATTATTTCAGGCTTTTGATGACACTATTTGCACCCTAGTTTTAGATGCAAGCGAAAATCTCTATTTAGTACAGGGACGGGGCTAGCAAGGGGCTCACTGAGGCTATAGCATCCCTGTTTTTAGCTTAACATGTTTTTGTGATTCAATTTTTTTTGGATTTTGGGTTTAGCCCATCCTTAACGTATGTAAATTCTAGTCTTAGCCCACATTATAAGGGTATTAGAGTCAAAATCTTGCTTAAAACAAAAAGTTTTTTCTTCTCAAACACAATTATCTTCCATAAATTATAAATTGATCAATTTTTTGCTATTAATTAGTATGACTATTGTATACTGATTATGCGATTTGTACTAAAATTTTTTTCGTGACCTTCAGTCGGTTTGCCAACGACATTCAAGCCCTACCCAATAAAAATTCTGAGTCCGTCCCTGATTTAGTAGTCCCCTGAGTATTTCTTTTGCAACCATAGATTAAATATGGTTTCATATTCTTTCCCACTTCCTTATAAACCTAGGTCTGTCCTGGATAACCAACTAACATCCTAATATCTTGGTTGGTTGGAGTGCCTTGTTATACATGATAAACTTTTGGATACTACTTACCTTTGCTGCAGTATGAGCTTTGAGTATCGTCGTGAAACTGAAGCAAACCTCTTCTGAATGTAGTGTCCTAACCCCGACTTCAATAGATTTGAATATAGATGGCGAATGCTGCAAAGATCGCTTATTGAAGCAATAGCAGACCTGCTTGCAACTGAAGGAAAGGTATTTCTCCTACCCATATTCGTAAATCATATCAATTAAAGCTAAAAAATGAGTGATGGCGTAAGTAAAGAAGTTCTGTTTGTGCATTAGAGTGGAAAATCTGGTTTCGTTGGTATTAATAAACAATTTGATTTTGTAGGTATTTATCCAATCAGATGTTGAAGCAGTTGCAGTGAGAATGAGGGACCAATTTATGAAGTACAGCAAAGGCAAACTCGCCATCCTAAAAGACGAACCAGATACCAAAATTGATGGCAGAGGATGGATGGAGGAGAATCCATTTGGCGTTCAGTCAGATTGGGAACGCCATGTCATCGAACATGATGACCCAATGTACAGATTAATAATTTCAAAAGTTGATTAATGCTGAAACCATTGATTGATTTCTAATGCAGTAGATAGCTTCACTACATCAACTGAAATAGTTCCTTGGCTGTGAGAGAACAATTCTCATCAATGACCATATGCAGGAGGTACGTGTTGCTCCAAACCAAATTCTTTATGCTTTAACGAAATCATATACTCACATAGTTAGGTATAGAATTGGAGACTGGACGCATCAATACTGCCCTTCCTCCTGCTTTGTCATTTATATGCGCATGATGATAGTTGGCCATGAAGATCCCTCTTATCTTTTCTAAGTTTGTAAATTAGAAACGTATGCAGTTGAACTTAAAACGTCTACACTCTCCGTTAACTTTTCAACCCAACTGCACTCAGAAGTTCATCAGTATGTGGTCTTTGAAAAGAACATTTTGGTGGTAGTATGGTACCCTCAAAGAGACGAAGACTACCTAGTCCAAATTCTTTCCTTGAGAAAAAAAGTTGTTAGGTGCTATATTTAAATTGTGAGCATGCTGAATTAGAATCTACATCAACTGTTTGTGCATTAACTCCAGCATTCAATTATAGGAGAATATTAAAATCTAATCGTCGGTACAAAATTGTGGGTGACTTTTGGTTAAGGGATTCTGGATTGTCATCAGCCACTCTTTAAACTCTCTTTTGCAGTCCAGTGCTACTAATGTATCTCTTTTATTACATGTCTCTCAGTACTTAAAATGAGTATAAAAAACTTGGTGTTTTTGACGGCGACTCAAAAAAAATTTTGGGTAACTTATTTATACCCATATATACTCTTTCACTAATAAAAGTATAAAAATTAAACCTAAACTCATTTCATTCCTAACTAACTACCGACTGCTTTGAATTAGTTTCTCTTCTTTCTCTCTTCATTTTATCTACCGATTGTGCGAGGAAATTTTCAAAACTAATTCATCGTATCTCATCGTATCGTCTTTAATCGTGTACCAATTCATCGTCGATAATTCAATCTAAAGATGACTCGAAAGAAACAAACTACCCGTCAAGCTGATAATACTAATTGGCCAAATTTTACCAAGAGAATTAGAAACAGAGAGATTGTTGAAGAACACAGTGAAGAGGATGAAGAACACGAAGAACACGAAGATGATGATCTAGATACGGAGACTGATTCTGACAATCAGCCTCTCCAGAACTATCTAATGGCTCCAATAAGGTAAGGCTTTACCATTATTTGTGTTTATGTTGCTTCAATTGAATGAAATCGTCAATAGAATTTCAAAGGTTTTCGGTGATTCACATAATCGGTATTTCATGTTTGTATTTATCTACCGATTATGGTCGTATTCTTCATTACTCGAGCACATCGACCATAATCGGTAACTACCGATTGTGTTCCTGAACCAAAAATTAGGCTTAACCGGTAGTTAGAATTTGTCATTATCTACCGATTATGAATGTTCGGAATTCCTCAAGCATACCCATATAATCGGTAGTTAAAATTTATCATTATCTACTGATTGTCTCTCTGTACTCAAATTTAGGCTTAATCGGTAGTTAATTTGCTACCTAACTACCGATTATGTTACATGGTTTCAATCGGTAGATAATATATATCCCTAGCTAACGATTATGTGTGTCCATAGATTAGAGTTTTTTGTTCTAATTTTTATGCATAATCGGTAGATAATCCAGGTCCCGGGCTACCGATTATGGACAATCGGTTATTAGTTTGTTTATTTTGCTATGGTTGATGTTTATGTTCTTTATCGACCGATTATATAGTGATTAAACGGTGTCTTATTAGAAAATAATTGTTCTTTATTTATTTTTTTAGGGAAAGGAGAGCTAAGCAAGTCCAAGATACAATTGTTTCGGGGCCTCATCGTGAAGGGGGTAAGAAATTAACAGCTAGTGGAAGAAGAGAAAAGAGTGCTCGCAGAATCTCTATCACCGAAGGAACTCAACCAAGTTTACAACCACGTGCTCCACAAGTTATAAACCAAGAAGAAGGAGAACAAAGTGCTATACAAGGAGAAGGACAAGTTACAAATAAGGTAATTAAGAAGAAAGGAGGACACCAAGTCCCCACCTCTTTGAAGATGAAGGGTATTGTAGCAGGCCAAATCCCTGGATTACCAAGAGATGAAGGAGATCTATTATTTGGATATAAAGACTCATGGGCCAAAGAAATTTATTCAACGAAGGTAATAATTATAAAACACAATTCTTAAGCTATTGTCTTTTTATTCGTAGAAGTGTTAATGGCTATTCGAATTATTTTATAATTCGTCGTGTATATTAGGACCATTCTCATGCGGTTCGTATACTCAAACTTACAGCTCCACCAAGAAAAATGAAAGACTGGCCGTTAGATGGTGAGTGTGAAAGGTTCAAGTAAATTATTTATGACTCGGGGTTATCTACTGCTACCGAGAATTCAATGTTAGAGCATGACCGGGTGTCGATATCAACCTTTCTGTGAATTATCGATTGATTTGCTAGAGACTCATTTTTAATAAATAACTTTGTCGAAATTTTTATAGTACAATCGGTAGATACTTGGTTTACATCAACTACCGATTAAGCATGTTGATCCACAATCGGTAGATAATTATCTACCGATTACACCTACTGATGGAACTGCTTGGTTTCTGGACACAATTTACATTATAGTAGTTAAATTTTTTTTAGACTACCGATTATGGAATATGATTATTTCCAAAATTGGATAATTTTTTCAATTTTGAATTTGGGGCAACATCTATAATCGGTAGTTTACAAAATTTTATAGACTACCGATTATGGTGTTTGAAAATTTTCGAATTTGGAAAAAAAATTCAATTTTGAATTTGGGGCAACATTTATAATCGGTAGTTAAAAAATTTTCTTAGATTACCGATTATGGTAATAAATTTTTGAAATTTGAAAATTCTTTCAATTTTGAATTTGGGGCAACATTTATAATCGGTAGTTAAAAAATTTTCTTAGATTACCGATTATGGGTAATGAATATTTTTGAAATTTGAAAATTCTTTCAATTTTGAATTTGGGGCAACATTTATAATCGGTAGTTAATTTTTTTTTATGCTACCGATTATGGATAATGTTAATTTTGAAAATTTGAAAAAATTTCCTATTTTGAATTTGGGGCAACATATACAATCGGTAGTACATTTTTTTTGTAAGACTACCGATTATACCTGTTGAATATTTTCGAAATTTGAAAAAAAAAATCGATTTTGAATTGGGGCAACATATACAATCGGAAGTAAAATTTTTTTGTAAGACTACCGATTATACCTGTTGAATATTTTCGAAATTTGAAAAACAAATCGATTTTGAATTTGGGGCAACATATACAACCGGTAGTAATTTTTTTTTATAAGACTACCGATTATACCTGTTGAGTACAGTCGGTAGTTAATTATGTACCGATTAAGATAATAAAACTGATTGGTTTCTGGACACATTTTACATTATAGTCGGTAGTAATTTTTTTGTTAGACTACCGATTGTAAAAATCGGTAGATAATGGTGGTCCCGATACTTCCGATTGTTTATATTCGTAGAACATAGTGTACATATTTTATGTATACTCTTGTTACACCAGTTTTTTTTGAAAAAAGAGCCGTTATGACTCTAATATATATAAGGAGGGTGACCTCTTCTCATTTATGCACCTCCAATATATTTTAACTCTCCAACATCGAAGTAATCATCTTACAGATTAATGGCTCAACCGTTCACGGTAGAGGAAGTTTTATCGTTATGTAGACGCTATGTGCAATTCTATCTGAGGCGAGGAGAAAAACGTAGGAAAAATGGTGTAATGAGTATGATTTATTTGGAGAGTATTCACGAACATTTTAGCGTTGACACCGGGAACCCCAATAACCGTAATAGAGCTGATCTTTTTTGTCGATTTAATTGTATAAGCAGAGAAGTTGATCCACTAGTGAATTTCACTTATCTTGTCAATCGATATCGTTTGAGGGTGAAACTAATGATGAAGTTATAGCGAGATCTCTCGAGGAATGGCGACGATGGAAATGATCAAATTACCGTTACGAAGCTCATTTCAATATCATTAAGGTGATGGACAGATTCAACCTGTTTAAGGTTCGTCCATGCCGCTTAAGGTGAAGAGAATTTTCCAAGAAAGAATATGAAAATAAAAATTAATATAATAATAGTGTAAAAAGTCATTTATAGACAGAATACAAAACCTAATTAGCCTTTTTTTCTTCTCATTTCCCTCTCAACCTCTTTATTCTTCTTCTTTTCTACCTCTTTCCTTTTCCATTTCTTCTCCTTTACCGATTCTTTTACTCCCTTTCCTCCTCTATTTCTTCTCATTCTCCATCAAAAATGGCTCCAAAAACTTTTCCTACACAATCAAAGAAGGGAAAGGAAAAGATGGTGATCGAAGAGTCCAAAATTATTGAAATCGATTCGTCAAATGATTCCGACGATATGACCCTCCATCAATCTCAAAAACCCCAGAAGAAGTAAGTTACATCGAACTTTTATGTTTTTAGTGATTACTTTGAAGAAGTCATTATAATTTTTTTTTATAATTTTCTGAAACGACGCATAATCGATAGAAATTTGGCGAACTTTATCTACCGATTATGCCTCGAGTTCATCATTCCTGAAGAACATCATGCACAATCGGTAGATATTGCATAATTTTATCTACCGATTATATATTGTGTTTTAGATAAACCAGTTTTAGGGCTACACTCAACCGATTGCATATAATCGGACATATACTGAGAATATGACCTACCAATTGGGTGTAATCGGTGGATATTGCATAATTTTAATTGTCGATTATGTGATTTTGTTTATTTTATAATAGCTACTGTGTATGTTCATTAGGGTTATGGATGGAGTTCTTTCTCCGTCTGAAAAGGATGAAATGCTTTCTCGTCCTCTTTTCAATTTGCCGGAAGGAGTTACTCCTGAAGAAATATATCAAATTATGCTGGATGATCCGGATTTTTCACAAATGATGAAAGATCCTGATTGTTGGTGGAACAGTCCTGACAATCCCCTAAACTGCGTTGAAGTTCCATCTTCGGATGAAGGATCTGAGACAAAAATGATTCGAAGGATGGAGGTCGATCCGACCTTTGATCCTCGACTCTTTTTCAGGGAGAAAGACTTTTCAGGCGTAAACCCATACTACAACGAAGCTGGTGAGTACATAGGTCCAATTGAGAAAGATAAAGTTGTTGATGAGCCTAAGAAGAAGGAGAAGAAGAAGAAGAAGCGAGTAACAAGGAGTGGAAGAATTTAATGAGATCAATGAGATTGATCACTTTGAATATCTATGATGTGTTTCTTTTCATTTTTTTCGGATGTTTTAAGTTATTTTGAACAAGTTTTCTCAACAATATGTAGTAAGTGATGAACATGGTATGTTGAAATAGTATTATGAAGTTAGATGTTAAGTACAATCTACATAATCGGTAGATAACTATGTTTCTATACTACCGATTAAATACAATCGGTAGTTATTAATTTCCCGTACTACTGATTAACCATAATCGGTAGTTATTTATGTTCACTTACTACCGATTATGGAAAGACAAGTTCTGTACACAAAAACAAGTATAATCGGTAGATAAATTTGAATTTTAAATTACCGATTACAAAGTGCATAAATTTTAAGTTTAATTCAATTCTGGGTACAATCGGTAGATATAAATTTTCACCCACTACCGATTGTGAAAGATGAAGAGTTAGAAATTTTGTAAGTTTTGAGAAATTCATTTTTGGGGCGACACCTATAATCGGTAGATATGATACTCCATTAAACTACCGATTATGAAATCAAAATAAAAAAAAAATCAATTTGGGAATTTTGTACAATCGGAAGTAATAAAAATCACGAGAGTACCGATTATACCCTAATTTTGGCACAGGAGTGTATAATCGGTAGATATGGTACTCCATTATCTACCGATTCTGGGACGTCCATGGCATTAAATGCATACAAAAATATATTTTTTTTGTTAACTGTCACATCCAAACGCATATAAAGTGGGTTTTTCATGATGTTTCTCACTTCTTCCTCATATTCATCCATGTTTGTTATTGATTTTAGGAAACCTAGTTTTGCCAAACTTCTTATTCTTCTTCTTCTTCTTCTTCTTCTCTAACACACTCTTTATCTCTATTCTAAAACTATAACTCTAATTCCTCATCTAACACTAACTATAACCAAAATTAACTAACTAATTAATCAATATTAATACTAATTAAGCAAGGACAGATTAACCATTAAAAATATATATAGATAAGGATGTGTTGATATTACTTTATAGTGACCTTATTTTGTGTTATTAATCGCTCTAAAAAAATTTTATGTAACCCTCAAAAACACTAGAATAAAAAACTAAGTGATAAAATGAGAATAAAAAGCACCAAGGTACTCAACTTTTGATCATGTTGGAAAATTTAGTTCTTAGTAATAATTACTGTTTTTTTTTCTAGTATAAATTGCTCTTTTGGGAAAAGACTTATATGTTACGTTTGAAATCTGCATACCACATTTACATTAACTGTCAAGATTTTATGGACCAAAGCAATTATGATCCGAACCTGATTTTTTTGACTTTTCGTCATAAAAATCTTTCATAAACAAGAATCCAATATCATTCATTTCTCTGCAGTTTGGTAAATTCTTGAAGGGTGTTTTTGTCATCATAAGATAATTACTTGGTCAAATCAGTTTCATTTTAGATTTCTAATCCCTATCTACCCTTCTTTTTATTTATACTGCTAACTGATGACTAATCCCTATCTACGTTTCATATCTCTCTGTGAGAGAAACTTCTGTTATTCTTTTTTGAAAATACTATTATTCAGATCCAGAACAAAACAATGGCTAACAGCAATCAAAAACCTCATGCCATCTTCATTCCATACCCTCTACAAGGTCATGTAATTCCATCGGTTCATCTAGCCATTAAACTTGCATCAAAAGGTTTCACAATCTCCTTTATCAACACTCAATTCATCCATCATCAAATATTAAAATCTCAATCAAAAACTAATACCATTGCGGATGACATCTTTGTTGAATCTCGTAAACTAGGTCTAGATATTAATTATTATACTGTTAGTGATGGTCTTCCAATTGATTTTGATCGTTCTATTAACCATGATCAGTTCATGGCTTCTCTATTGCATGTATTTTCTGCTCATGCCGAAGATATTGCTCGTAAAATCATCGTCAAATCTTCATCAACAACTTCTCCAGTTAATTGTATTATTGCCGATACATTCTTTGTCTGGCCATCTATGATCTCCAAGAAACTTGGGCTCTCATATGTTTCTTTCTGGACTGAACCAGCTTTAGTTTATTCTCTCTATTATCACATGGACCTTCTTCGCAAACACGGTCATTTTGGTTCCGATGGTATGCAAATATTTACTTGCCACCTTTATTTTGGTCTGCAATGTGGAAAAGGTTTCTAAAAAGCATTTATATAATATGAACTGTTATGTTTTATTTTCTGTCTTATATGCCTTAAAAGTGTGCCCTGGATCGTTTTTTAAACTGCGTCACTACTGAAAATGCAAGCCTATGTGCCTGATTATGTATTTATGCTGAATTTAATATCTTGCAGATAATCGAGAAGACCCAATAACGTATATACCCGGTGTGCCGGAGATTGAGCCGGTTGATATGATGTCATACCTACAAGACACGGATACATCAACAATAGTCCACGAAATTATCTTTAAAGCATTCGATGATGTAAGAGGAGCTGATTTTATTATATGTAACACAGTTCAAGAACTCGAACCAGAAACAATTTCAGCTTTACAAGTTAAAAAGCCATTTTTCGCAATCGGACCAATATTTCCAAGTGGATTCACCAAGACTAAGAGTAGTGTTGCTACCAGTTTATGGCCCGAGTCAGATTGCACCCAATGGCTAGACACAAAACCTAAGGGCTCAGTCTTATACATATCATTTGGTAGCTATGCTCATATTAATAAGAATGATCTAATCGAAATTGCTCATGGGTTACTACAGAGCAAGGTTAATTTCGTGTTTGTTCTCCGGCCTGATGTTGTATCAGTTGATGATCCAAACCCCTTACCAGAAGGGTTCTTGGAAGAGAGTAAAGATCGTGGGATAATAATCCAATGGTGTTGTCAAATTCAGGTATTGTCACACCCAGCCATAGGCGGATTTCTCACCCACTGTGGCTGGAATTCTATATTGGAAAGCATCTGGTGCAGTGTACCTATGTTGTGTTTTCCTTTATTAACTGATCAGTTTACCAATCGGAAACTTGTGGTGGATGATTGGAAAATTGGACTTAATATTGGCCGGAAGCAGATTACGAGGAAAGAAGTATCTGAAAAGATCATCCGCCTGATGGATGAGAAATCAGGGTACGAGTTTAAGAAAGAGATCATGGAGGTGAAAAAAGCTTTACAAAATGCTTCAGAAAACGATGGATCATCAGAGAAAAACCTAAGCCAGTTTGTGAATGATCTGAAGGTTCTCATTGGAAACAAAAGTAGGGACCATTGATGGTGCACATCAGTAAGCGTATGAGTACTCGTTTCATAAAAACAATGAAAAGCATTATACATTCAAAGTCTTTTTTACTTTGAAAGAAAAAAAAATGCAAGTCTTCTGGTCTTCATTACTTTGAAAGAAAAAAATACAAGTCTTTTGGTCTTCAGCGGTGGTTCAGATCGAGACTATATAAGGAAGGTACAAGATACTGATGGGTCCAAACTGGTGTGCGCAGTTGAGGCTCAAGAAGTCAATATGGAGTTCTGACGCATGTAATATATACTCCCTCCAATGACTAGTTCAAGTTTACATAATTTTTATGATAAGAAAAAAAAAGAATATTTTTAAATATCTTTTTTATAATTATACCTTATAGATAATAATGATTTATTTTTTAAAAAATACTACGGATATTTGTAAACTTTATACTATTAAAAAATATTTTAAAACACCTATATAACCGGGCTTTCGCCTCACCCTCGCACCTCTGCTTTCAGGACCCATCTTATTTTCCGGATGAAGGGAAGCGCGTTCGCTCGGTTTCCAACTCTCACTAACACTTGCCTGACTATTCTATCGGAGTAGCAGTGGACCTGTAGTGGGGTCCAATGCCTAAGAGGCTGGCTTCTGAGGAGCGGGAGAAATTGTTGGAATTCCATGAAAGAGTCCCGGGAGCGAGGATGCATGCCAGTTTCATACGACCAGGTGGAGTGGCACAAGATCTGCCTCTTGGCTCATGTCGAGATATTGATTCCTTCACGCAACAATTTGCTTCTCGTATCGACGAATCAGAAGAGATGTTAAATAAATATAAATATGACTATTAAATTATACATATTTTTTATACTAAAAATGATAGTTTTAAAAATATCATCTAATTTAATGATATAAGTCATCTATCAATGGATAAAATTTAAAAATGAGTAGATCATTTATTCTTGGACTGAAGAAGTATCAAATTAGTTAAAGATTTTCGTCTCTGTTTAAAGTAGGGGTCATTAATTTTGTTTTGAGATCTAGGTCATGTATGTTTTTCACAGCTAATTTCAATTTTAACCTGTGAATGAAAAGTTTCATTTGCATTCAAGATTTTTGTTTTTTCACCCCTCGTGCCTCAAACTTTCTAGTTTACCTCTCTGACTTAACCAAACAATCAGTGTTATTTAAAAGCAAACAATTTTAATTATCACTAATTTGTTTAGTTTTTTTCTTTAAATAAGATAACTTGAATCAAACATTTAAATTGAATCAAGATTGCAAAGACTGTATTTTTATTTTATTTGAAGAAGAAAATTTTTATTGTTGAAGATTTTCAGATCTTACTAATATAAAAAAAGAGGTATTTTTGGTTGGTCACAAAATTTTTTTGTGTAACCCTAATATTATTAATATAACCTCCAACATCATTAACACCGTTATATATGTTTTCAAGGGTAAAATTGTACATTATATATATCTTTACATGTTTATACTTTAGAAATGTCATTATTTGAAAAAAAAAAAAAAAAAAACTTCAGACCTTGATATTTTTTAAAATACAAATCGAAATTTTATAAAATTAATATATATTTAGAAATTTCTTTGAATAATCTAAGCAATGAGTATAAATAAGAATATCAAAAAAATTTAAAATACAAATCAGATTTTGTATAAATAAGAATATCAAATTTCTTTCATTGTTTTCATAAATTTCATTCTTAGAGGAGCCCAACGCAAGCGTATGCATCATACATATATTCTCACTAGTGATTATAGAGTTTATGATGATAAGATTGTTGTATAAATACGATTTTGAGAAGTTTGAGAAGAAGTGGTTTAGGGTTCTTGAGCTTCGAATAAGGTGAAGCTTGCGTAATAGAAACACCCGTATTTTATTTTTTTGGTCAATCAAACACATTTCAATTTATTCAAATTAAAATAGTGACATGATTGCTTACAGTGATTACAAAAACACTAAATAATACAATATTATCAAAACCCTAATACAAATGAAAACATCAATTACAAGTAAATTGTGAAGATAAAGAGCCAAAAACCGTAAAGATAGTCAATTTTGTATATGAAACAGTGAGGAATGATGTTATAATCTGGAATCAAACCCGGCCAATTAATTTGATTGTCTTTTTATTATTTTATAAGAGATATTCCTAATAAAAAGAGTATTTTTCTTATCTTTTAGATCCAAATTGTTTGAGCACTGCTCGGTTGAACCCACCAAGCGTTAATATATTAAGTTTGGTTGTCAAGTTTAGTTCCAAAACTATCCGCTTGAATTTCTTACTAAAGTCAACATCGTTAGGTTAGATTTAGGCCATAGAAATGTTAAGACATGCTCTAGTTAATCACTAAAGACTTGAAGACGTATTGAATAACAAATAAGGATATTATCCTTCGAATTGATGCTAGTAACTGTGAAAAATTGTTGTATTTTTATCTAGTTCTTAAAGTCTTATTCATTGAAAACATATATAGATGACTTGATCATTATCTACGATCAAGGTTTCGAATAAACGATATACATTAGTTGTTTTTGCAACTAATTGTATTGAGTTACGTAGTATAGTTTTCTGAACTTTTGTTATTTCGGCATAACACTAGTTTGATACTTGTTTATTAATTAGTGTTGAACTTTCAAAATGAGTTTATGCTTTGAAAATATGTTAGAAATCAATTTCTTAGACATGCATTAAAGCTAGTTTGAATTCGAATTAAATTTTGCATTCAAACAAATAATTCAGGACCGATCCTAAGACCGATATCCCAAATCTGATCTGGTCCCATGACCGATCCCAATACAAGTCCGTTTCCGGAACCGATCTTGAATTGATTCTAACTTGTGTTTTTCGAATCGTCTATTTACCTGTTTAATAGATTTCGATGTTGATACAAGTTGGAATTGGAAAGTTCATATGCTAAATAAATATTGAACACGTTTTTAACTCCAATATATTATTGTTTTTATTTATTCCTTTGATACTCAACGCTACATTCTGATTAATATTTTGGGATTGATTTTCTTTACTATACTTAGCATCGAAATTGATATGCTTTCTTTCCTTGAAGATTGCACAACTAGTTGATTAATTTTGCAAAGTACAAGGATTTCCAACTAGCTAAATATGGTTGTTATACTAGCAGGATATCTCAAGTATTAATGTGAAATATATTATGTATTATATTTATGGAAACAATATTTTGTATATATTGCACATGAGTTATGTTAATATGATCATATAATATCAAGATCCTTGCTAATTTCAGAAATGTTTTTATTGGATATCTATTATTTTTTTTAAATTGGTAGGTCTTGTTTCCAAACAGTCTTTGTCATAACACTATAAATAATGGAGCTTCGTGTTTTTACGAAACTCTTCCCTGATACACCTGAGACAAGTGTGAGATTATTGTCAATATCAAGTAGTCGATTATATTTGGGAAAAAACACGATTAACTACTAAAGACTTCTTTGGGATCAAGGAGCACTAGTATTATTGTTGGTGAGAAACTAGATTATTTTTTTGTTGTTGAACTAACACATAGTTATTTTCAAGATAGGTTCTTATTTATTCCAAGATTCTTCTCTTCTGATATAAGGTCACTCGAGATCTTTGGAAATATGACTATAACAGATTCAGTGATTGGGAATCTGTTGATAAAACTATTGATTTGTCAATGTTAACAGACCCCGTTTTTTGTGACAAATCATATAGTGGAATCAAGTTGATTTGCAGGTTGTTACTTTTGAAGAGTAAGGACTTTGAATATTTGAAGACTTTGATATTTTAATCTCAGTGTAATTATATATATGTGACTTGATTGTCTGTGACTTAATAAATTCTTTATTTCGATAAACATAAATCTTGTGGATTTAACAAGTGGTTTAGATTGTCTGTGATTTAACAAGTTGTTTAGATTCAAAGTTAGAAAAACAAGTCACATGTCGGGTCACGAGGATAGGTCGTGACCATTATAACACGTTTTGACGGGTCTGAGCATGTTTCGGGCAAAAAACGCGTTATTTAGGGGGGAAAATACGTTTTTTGACGTTTATTTAAACAACATATGTGATAACGGTTATTTAGAAAAAAGAAAAAAAACATGATCTGAAATTCCTATCTAACGGTTATCACATGTGTGAAAACGGTTATAACGGGTCTAAATAACGTTGTTTCTACGTTTTTTTAATTAAATAGTTTATTTTTTATTTTGAATTTTTATTTCTTTGTTTTTAGGTTTTTTTACATGCAAAATTATGGTTATTTAGTAAAATTCATAACCATAAGTCCCTGACCTATAGAAATTCGTAATTATTGGTACAGTTATTTTCTTTCTCTTCGGTATAAATTAGCCCTTTAAAAGGATAAGAGGAGAAATGAGAATTCATACCTTTTTTTCTCAGCTTCTTACCCTTCTATCACCATTTCATCTTCTTTCTCTTGTGCCAGAAATATAAAAAGTCAATCGACCATTCGTTCTCCTTCTCCAATCTCTCACAATAAGTGAAATCTACAACTATTTTCGTTTTTCTCTTCCTTATTCCTTACGAAACCTTTCCTGGCCAATGCAATAAATAGATAAATTTATTGATTTTCTCTTAAAGGGTGATTATTCATTTATGTTACATTTACCAAATGTTTGATCTGTTAGCTCCATGAAGTTGGAATGCTGTATTTCTCTATGTGATGATGACTTTCCATGCTTTACTCATCTTGTTTAGTTGTGCTGCTTGTACCTTGCTTAGAAGATGTTAGTGATGTATTTTTTTACCTTTAAACTATATGATATGTAGTTAGTGCTTAGTAGTTAGTAAAATTGAGATGATGCTTGCGTTGGTTCGTTGATGTGTTCTGCGCTTTCGTTGTTTTTTGGATGGTAGTTAGTGTAATATGTCCTCTCTAAGATATATAGTTGAACTTATGTTTTAATGCGTTTCATGGTTAATAATCTACTAATACCCAATTTATGTTTGCTGCATTTTTTAGTAACTTTGTATTGGAATGACTAACCTTCGCGTGTACTCGGATTATATCATCATGCATTCTTTTAATTGTTTAATTCATCCACGATAAATAGTGAACTGTAAGAGTAAGGGACTTAGTATATTTTGGAAAAAACACGATTAACTACTTAAAGATTTTTTTGGGATCAAGGAGCACTAGTATTACCGTTGGTGGGAAATTAAATTGTTTTTTGGTTTTATTTTGTTTATACTTATTGTTTAACTAACACATAGTTATCTTCAAGATAGGTTCTTTTTTATTCTAAGGTTTTTCTCTTCTAATATAAGGTCACCCGTGAACTTTGGAAATATGACTAACAGATCCAGTGATTCAAAATCTGTTGATAGAACTATTGATTTTACAATGTTAACCGACCTCGTTTTGTGTGACAAATCATATAGTGGAATCAAGTCGATTTGCAGGTTATTACTTTTGAAGATTAACAAGATTGAGACTTTGATATTTTAATATTAGTGTGATTATATATCTGTGACTTGATTTTCTATGACTTAACAAGTTGTTTATTTCGATAAACATAAATCTTGTGGATCTAACAAGTTGTTTACTTCGGTAAATATGAATCTTGTAGAACAAATGGTTTGTGAGTTATGATAAACGTAAACCTTGTAATCGAGTGGATTACTTCGGTAATCGTAAATCTTGATTAATCTTGATCAAGGAGTTTCAGATCTGATTTATCTTGGGTTTCAAATATTTCGGATCTTAAACAGAAAATCCTTGACTCGTTATCTTACTAGCACCTAAATATTTAATTTTTTGTTAAATAGGTTTTTCCTTTAACTGTTTGATAAACGTCCTAAAGGGTACAAACGTAACTGAGTAACCACGACTAGTTTATTTGGTCTTAACTAAACAAGCTTGTGGGTAGGCATTTCTATACCTCCTTAATTATGGGAGTATTCTAAACTTGACTAGGTCCAGGATTTTTTCTGCCAAGAAATTTTCCTTCTTAACAAAATCTATTGTGTTTTGCTTTACTTTATTTTCGCATTATAATTGTTATTGTTATAATTAATGTAGAAGCATCTAAATGATAAATATACCTTCTAGGATTCATTGATTTATTCCATCTCGAATAATATCATATCCTACAGTTTGTGGAGAAAAACAAATTAAAGGGTAATTAACGAAAAATGGGATGAGCAGGTAATAATTCGTCAATCCTTAAACATTTATACTGTTGAAGTACTATATTTAGATTTGAGAGATCAATATGTACAATCCTGGCCTAAACCAAGCAATGGATGTTCCAGTCTTGCTTCAATCACAAATGAGAAGGAGAAGAGTTGGACTTAGGGAGGGAAGGGAGATTGAAGAGAAGGGCCACAATCACTAATTAAGTTCTACAAATGAAGAAGGGCCAAATACCAAATTCAAATCATTAAAATCCAGGATTTCTCAACACCATCTTGAAGAGAACGAGTTACAGACAAAACAGCTGAAGCAAGAAAAAGGTCATCTAAAGCACTAGAATCGGCATTGCTCATGGGAAATCGACAATGCCGACTGTAGCAAGTTTTGGGACAGAGAATTTGATCTATTTTGGTCCTGAAGTCGGTATAGGTCATGGAAATCGACCATGCCGACTGTGGCTAACCTATGTGATCCGTTTTGACGTGTTTTGGACTTCTAAATTGAGGAAACTTAGTCTCAATAGGATTCTAAACCCTATAAAGAGAGGATACTTGAGTGCCAAACATTGAAGGCTATAAAAGAAGATATCCAAGGTTAAATCATATCATCTTTTGAAGTAATCTCTTATTTCTACCTCTCATATCACACCTTCTACATAAAAAACTTAGGGTTTTCCCCTTAAGGGAAACCATTCTTCTTCGTTTTATATTTTCCATGGGTTTTAGTAAATCCATGAGTATGTAAATTTCTTTTATTAGTTGGGGATGTAGTTGGAAGTCTTAGACATGTAAATCAATCTGGATGATTAGTTTTAATGTTAATGATCTCTTTTATCGTGTATGTTCTCATGTTTATATCACATGTATGATTGCAGACGTGTTCGTTTAAATTGCAAATTGAATGGTCATGTATTCATACCTAAAACTATGGTAGGTTTTAAGATTCTGAATTTTCGAAGAAGCCTAATCACAAGTAACATAACATAGTTTTTAACGACGGGATATTACCATGTGATTATATGTAGAAGCTTAACCTAAGTTAAATCCGTGTGGCTCTTGCACCGGATTGCTTAGAATAACCTCAACTCATGAAGACCATTGCTTTCATTGGGTTAAACTTGAGTGCCTCTTGCGCCCAAGTTACTCATTGAGAAGGATTCAAAGAGTGGCTCTAGCGCCTTTGATGATACAAAGAGGTTTTCCGGAGTAAGCCTGTGATTGGATGCTTTAGGGTTATTGGTGTGAGAAGTATTGAACGTTATCTCTAATCGATTGAAGAGCTTGTTTGGTAACGGAAGATGAAACCCCTAATCAGTATTTTCTTACCTTAATCTCATCATTTATTTACTTTATTTTAATTAGTATAATTTTAAGAAATAATCCTACAACCCCCCTTGGTTACATAAGAATTCAAAGACAAATAACAATCCAAATCTCCTCGGCATAACGATCCTTACTAACGTTATATTACTTATTAGTATTAGTGGGAGATATCTTAAATAAAATTTATGCACAAACGACACACATCAACTTTTGGCGCCGTTGCCGGGAAGAAGTTGGAAATTGTTTTTGTTTGAGATTTCTTTTTAGTTCTATTTTACGTTTTTCTCTTAGTGTTTGTCATGTTTTAGGTTTTCGTGGTGGAAACAACTCGTCGGTGGGATTCGGCATTCGTTAAAAGCGGAAGGTAGAATATGAAAACAGGTTGTATACATCACTTTTATTTTCCTTTTTAGATTTTTAACTAGATTTTTTTTCTTACTCTTTGTGTGTCATCATGTTTTCTTACTAAAATAACATGTAGACACAAAATAAGGCATATTATGGTGGTAATCAACTTAGTTATAATTCTCAATCTTTCAATAACTTCCAACCGATTATGGGATACAATCAGAATAAATCCTTTGGTTTTGTCAATACCCTACGGAATCTATTGGTGATTTTAAACATACCAACAACCTTATGGTGAGTATGTAGGTCAATAACCATAAATAAGGTGGGACAATTATACTTCTAATTGGCTCCACTCGAGTTGCATGCAAGTTTTAGATCAATTAAAGAACATGCAACAGAGATTAGACCATCTTGATTCAACACTTAACAGAGAGAATTTTATACCAACCGAATCATACAACCGTATACTTTACCCGACTCATGATCTTATTTATGATTATTCAACCATTCAACAGGAAGAGTATGGTTTAGTGATCCGATTGTAAGTAATGGTGGGAAACATGTAAACAAAAGAAAACTCTCGAAAAAATTATATCAACTGGAAGATAACGGAGCACTAGAAGAAATTCTACAAGTAATTAGTAGTAATATATGTATGGAATTCAAACGATGTTTTGTTAATGGAGAATATGAGGTCGACGAAGATTCTGATGAGGAGTCTTTTATCGAGGTTGATTAAATAATTGAGAATCGGGCTAGATTGAGTAATATCGTGGAAGACCCTATTGAGCTTGCTGAGGAATATAGTAATATTATTAATGCCAAGATTTTGGTTAAGGCAGAAACTGATGAAGATTGGTTAAAAAGTTTGATAGAGGACCACGATACACATGAAGTAAATAATTCGTTGGAGTTCTTTAAGAACAATGAGGATACCGTAATACAAGAGATAGTGGAAGGTTTGTCTAATCCTTTGCATAATTCTATTTTTAATGATCTTCTTCCTCTAACCGAAGTAGTTTCTCAAGAAGTTGTTAATCCAACTTTTAGGAAAATACCTCGCTTAGGATTGGAGTCGTGTTCTTTCAAAGTTTTAACGAATTATTTTGCTTCGAAGTATCCACCATTATATATGCTTGATTCTAACACTGTGCAGGTTACCCATGAGAAACCTGTAAAAGTTCCCGAATTCTATGTTTTATATACACTTCCAAGTGTAGAAAGAATTAAGTGTGGGGGTAACTTCTTTATGATAACGGGTTCACTATTACTAATATATGCTAACATTTGTGTGAAGCTGCTATCATAATCACAGATTGTTATCTGGGCCGATCCCCAATTTTCAGATTGTTGGTATATGGAAAATAACCAGAAGGTCAGGCTGAGGACGTTAAACTAAGTGCTGAATGGGAGGCAACCCATTAGTTTTGTATTTTTATCTTTATATTTTTATTTCTAGTTTTTCTTATCTTTTCATATCATATTATAGGATTTTCCACCTTGTATTTTACATTGGAGGAATCAATTTATATTGAGGATGATGTAAAGTATAAGTGTGGGGGAGTTGTTAAGCATTTAAAGTTTTAGTATTCACTTTTGTAGGTAGAATTTTTAAACTTTTTGTAAATATTTGCATGAAAACCTCCAACTTATAGAGATTTTAGATTCACTTAGTATCTTCTAGCTAAGTCTACATACGGAGTTCTCACGGAAATAATTCAACTTAGAAGTAATAGAGAACGACATTCGGGTTTCTTAGTTGTTAAGAGGCTAAAGTTGACAAAAAGGGACTTAAACCGCTGGTAGAGAATACAAGATTAATGAGATGATCAACCATTAGTTGAGACTACCTATTACATCAAGCGAGGCATCAGACCTTCAACTCTTTGTAGCTGTCTAAAAATGGTCCTTTAGAGTGTGTGTTACCTTACACTAACTCCTGGTAGAATGATGAGCTACCCAGCTTCGCACCAATTCCATCACTATTGTTTGATCTCTTGAGTGTTATTTCTTCAATCATGAGGGAGTCATCAGAATTGCTAATTCTATCTTGTAGTCTTGTTTGTAGTTGGCACCATTCTCTCGACAAAGCAGCAATAGAAACACATTATCATCAACAAGCGGAACATCAAAAATTTAAAGGAAAGTTGAAGACGTTCAAGGTTTACAAACAACAGTACAAGAACGTGCAGATTTCATATTCAAGTAAAACAACAATATAATGAGCATAATTATATATACAAGTTGAAGACTAAGTACAAGAGCGAAGAAAATCAAAGGATGAGAGTTATTGAAGTTTATGATACCGAGACAATACAAGTTGTGAAGAATCAAGTGGTAAAGTCCTTATCCCACGACCATAGTAGTTTCATTATTCATTTTATTTATTTTTCAGTTTGTTTTTTTAATTAAAAAAATAAAATAAAAATAAAATAAATAAAATAAAATAGAACATAATAAAATAATAGATGTTTATATGGCTTTAGTTTTTTTTTTTGTATTCATTCAATAAGACAGTGGGGAAGAAGAAATATATAAAGAAGTTTCAAGCAAAAAGAATTTGAGGAAAAAAGTTACAAATTATCAAAGTTCTATGAAGTTCAAGAGTTTATCATCAATAGTTGAAGTCAAAGACGAAGATGTTTCTACTCGTTGTGAGAGTGGTGTTGATTGTGAACAAGGTGAGAAGGTAAGTAAGCGTTCCCATCCTTGCATAGTGGTTGATTTCCTTCTTAGAGATCATCAGAAAAAAAGGGGTTCTTTTCATCCCACGTTTTTATAGGATAATAAATATATGATTCGGAAGGTTACTTTTCCTTCCCACCATTCAACGTGTGCAGGATTTCTATCTTCACTCCTGCCTTCACACATGAGAACCATAAAGTGCGTCATTTGAGTGTAATTTCATAAAACTCTATTGATGAGGCAGAAGTCGAGGAAAAATGCTTTTTCGATTGCTCTCGAGGATGAATTCTTTCATATGTTGGTTTTCTTCTGACT
This sequence comes from Papaver californicum, assembly GCA_023531435.1. Taxonomy (NCBI): domain Eukaryota; kingdom Viridiplantae; phylum Streptophyta; class Magnoliopsida; order Ranunculales; family Papaveraceae; genus Papaver; species Papaver californicum. The sequence continues at coordinate 4,159,286 of JAJJMC010031261.1, read as the reverse complement.
CAAGAGTTAAGCATGAGAATAATGTTCTTTGATACTTCTAACTTCTTATTGTTCGTGTGAATAAACTTTATGTCTTCGTAGCTCTTTGGATGCACGTGCTCTGGAATGTTTGAAAGTTGGAACTTAGGTTTTATGGGTATACCTCTTGTAAACCCTCACAAGACTATAACTTTTTCATTAGGAACACCTAGGAGTATAAAGGCTTGTTACATCCTAAATGTAGTCGTATCCTCGACGAAATGGAGTTGATATATTCTAGTTTAATTTAGTTTAGGTTAGTAGTTTTCCCGAGGACTAGCAAAAGGCAAGTGCGGGGGAATTTGATAGGTACATTATTTGTATTAGTTTAATGTTCTAATTCATTGTTTTCTTGTTAGTTTTCATATCATTTTGCTTTGATTTTGTTTGTTTTTGAGTTTCTTAAGAGTTTTGAAGTATATTCAACCAAAGAAGAAGAAATGAGTTCATTACAACACGAAATGAAAAAGGAAAATGATTTCTAAAATGGAGAACGACCAAAATAACAAATTCAACTCATTGAAATTCAGGATTTCTTCATACCGTCTTGAAGAGAATGAGAATTTGATGTGAATTCAAAAAGAATGAGGTCATTCCGAGTTCGGACGATGGAGTTATGGACAAAACAGCTGAAGCAAGGAAAACGTCATCTATAACACTAGAATCGGCATTGCTCATGGGAAATCGACAATGCCGACTTTAGCAAGTTTTGGGACAGAGAATTTGAGCTATTTTGGTCCTAGAGTCGGTATAGGTCATGGAAATCGACCATGCCGACTGTGGCTAACCTATGGGGTCCGTTTTGACGTGTTTCGGAATTGAGGAAACTTAGTCCCAATGAGATTATAAACCCTAGAAAGAGAGGGTACTTGAGTGCCAAGCATTGAAGGCTATAAAAGAAAACATACAAGGATAAATCATTTCATCTATTTAAGTAATCTATCTCTTATCTTCTACCTCTTATATCACACCTTCTACGTAAAAAACCTAGGGTTTTCCCCTTAAGGGGAACCATTCTTCTTATTTGTATATTTTCCATGGGTTTTAGTAAATCCATGAGTATGTAACTTTCTTTTATTAGTTGGGGATATAGTTGGAAGTTTTAGACATTTAAATCAATCTGGGTGATTAGTTTTAATGTTAATGATCTCTTTTACCGCTTATGTTCTACTGTTTATATCACCATGTATGATTGAAGACGTGTTCTTTTAAGTTGCAAATTGAATGGTCATGTGTTCATATCTAAAGATAGGGTAGGGTTTGAGATTCGAAATTGTTGAAAAACCCTAATCACAAGTATCATAACATAGTTGTTAACGACGGGATGTTGCCATGCGATTATATGTAGAAGCTTAACTAAGTTAAATTTTTGTGGCTCTTGCGACGGATTGCTTAGGATAACCTCAACTCAATAAGACCATTGGTTTCATTGGGTTAAACTTGAGTGGCTCTTGCGCCAAGTTATTCATTGAAAAGGATTCAAAGTGTGGCTCTTGCGCCTTTGATGATACAAGGAGTTTTGCCGGAGTAAGCCTGCGATAGGATGATTTCGGGTTATTGGTATGAGAAGTATTGAACGTTATCTCTAATCGATTGAAGAGCTTGTTTGGTAACGGAAGATGAAACCCCTAATCAGTATTTTCTTACCTTAATCTCATCATTTATTTACTTTATTTTAATTAGTATAATTTTGAGTAATAATCCTACAACCCCCCTTGGTTACATAAGAATTCAAAGACAAATAACAATCCAAATCTCCTCAGCATAACGATCCTTACTAACGTTATATTACTTATTAGTATTAGTGGGAAATATCTTAAATAATTTATGCACAAACGACACACATCAATAAGATCATATCCTACTATTTATGGGGAAACCGAATTAAAGGGTAATTTAGAAAAAGTGGGATGAGCAGGTAATAATTCGCCAATCCTTAAACAATTATACTGTTGAAGTAGTTTGTTTAGATTTGAGAGATCAATCTGTACCATCCTGGCCTAAACCAAACAATGGTTTTTCCAGTCTTTCTTCAGTCACAAATTAGAAGGAGAAGGGTTGGTCTTAGGGAGGAAGCGAGATAAAGATTAAGGTCAGAGTATCATACTCTATAGGATGTAACTGGGGTGAATAGATATGAACAAGTTCTCCTTGTGTGAGAAGATTGAATAATCGAGTTGCTCGATATTCTTCTATCTTAGACTTGACTCAGAGTTTGACTTGTTGTAATGTAATGTTCAATTCAGACTTGTTTTTTTTCTAATAGATTTAAGAAATCTCTTTTATAGTCATAGCTATTGTAATTGTTCATCTGACCTCCTCTCTGGAAGAAAATATCGATGGTTGAGTAGTGGTGAAGGTGAAGAAGGTGTTGACAACTGCTCTCCACTTCGATTAGGGATGGATAGTCACTTACTCAATATACCACTTCTCTACTCAAATGCTAATCGAACCTTCCAGAGTTTTCTCTGTAGTGGGTGCATTGCTACACCACATGCCGTAGACCGCCAGACCAATACCCTAGTGAATATCCCCCCCATTTGTGACATATTTGATGTCTCGTGTAATATTTTAGTATTAAGCACTACTGATGTTATTGAGTCGAATGAGACTTGCTTAGTCTTTTGACTAAAGACATGTCTTGCTTGAGTAGCCTGATGACTCTATCAGACTAAAAATAATATAAATATGTATCTATCGAAGAGGCAAGACGTTCACATTTTTAATTTTTGTGAGCACATGTTAAGGGAGAAAGAGTAAAACACCAAGTTTTGGACAAGAGAGGTGGGACCCGTTTGAAAATTCTTGTGATATTTCATCGTCAGAAAATTCAGAGTTAGGGTTTTCACTGAAAACACCATAAAATCCTCATACAAAGTCCGTTTTCGATGATCTACCCCAATTTTTTGATGACCAAAACACCAGTTACCTCCCAAAGCGGAAGAATTAGAGTTTTGCGTTCGTTTAGAGCCTAAAAAAGACGAAACTGGCAAAAGTCGGGGAAAATTCAGGAATTTTTCAGTTGCGACTTAGTTGAATGTTTTTATCATATCTCTTAGACCTTTTGTACGATTGATGTGATTTATTAGTATGTTATTGTGGACATCCATACGGAGAGTTTGGTATATAACTAATCCCTTGATTCTTTACCAATTTCTCCCATATCACAACTTTGTACAGGCAGTGTAGAATTGCACCTGACGAGCTTAATGTAAAAACGCCTTTTAGGCCTCTTGGACCATTTGCTTGCGTCTTGGATATTAGATAATGAATCTTAATGTCATTAATTCACTTGTATAATTATAGAATGTATGAGAATGACATAGTAAGCATCAGTGTTATTCTGATGATTTTGTATAGTAATGAATGTTGATTCATTCAGTAATTTTAATCGTATATGTAGTTGGCCATACATATAAAGAGAGGACATGGGTGAGCATCTGAGAGGGGACATGGATAATCACCTGCCTAAAATACTTTTTACATAATATTAAGGTTTGATATTTCTCAGACTCGAGTCTTGAGAGATTATTTTACTATTTTATCCTTGTCAAAAACCCACCATCTACACCTATGTATATGCTAAATAGGTTAAATAATCGATTATTTTTTTGGTGGTGTACTCGATACACTTGTCTTTTCACAAACAAACCTGGATTTCCTAAATCCTCGGATTAAATATGGATTCAAAACAATGTCGGGTTGCATCATTGATGTTCTTGGATTGAAATTTGCAAGCAACGAACCAACCTTAAAGGTTTAAAGAAATCGCCATTAAAGCGAAGATAAAACCGCCCTAAAAACGAAGAAAAGATCGCATATATATTGAAGAAATGTGTCAAAAGACACCAAAACCAAAATAAAAACATTTTATTCAATTAAAAAACAACTAAAACTTAAAATCAATGAGATTCTTACTCAAATTTGGCCCAAAATCTGGATACCACAAAGATGACGCCTACTAGGTTTTCAAAGGAGAATTCAGAATATGTAGATACCAAATGGTGTGTTCCACATGATGTCATATTAGCATTTTCAAATATCCTTACATAAAATGTTAACATTTAAAATCATGGGGTACATATAAATGTTAACATTTCACATAAAGATATGTAAATGTTAATACTTCACATATGGGTATAAATCTAACATTCATTATATTCTTCGTTGTTTTTTCATCTCAAGAATATTTGGAATACTTTATCACATAAACCCTTGTATGTCGAGTCATCTTTGGCTATTTTCTTTGTTCTCAATAACATCCATGGTAATTGGGATTTTAATGATAATTTCCGGTGTGTGTTTTTTGTTTTGTGTTTTCTTTAGGGATTTCGTAAACATGAAAATATACTTTCTTCTTTACTTGTTTTTATATTTTTATTATTTATTATTATTGTATATTTGATCTTGATTCAATACGAATATTTGGTTTTGATTCAATTTTTATGTTGATTTGATTTAATATGGAGGTTAGATCTTCATTTAATTTTTGCGATTATTCAAGCCGTTCTTTTATTAAGAAAAAACTAAATTAACTAATGATATTTGAGAAGGTTTAATTCTGAAAATCTAGGACTTATTTGGTCCAAGCTGCTGACTAAGTTAGCGCAGATAACTAAAATGTTTGAGGGGTGAAAGAACGAATATCCAAAATTTAGTAGACGCCTTTATTTGGGGCATTGTCTAAGCCGTTTGGTGGTGATGCTTATGCCCTAAGGTTGAAATTTTAGTAACAAAAATAATGAATATTTATTATGGCAACGACTAAATACAACCCATAAAAGTTAAATACAACTCACAACTAAAAATTTATATATACTTAATGTGTATGGGTAATTAAAACCTATCCTTATTATTATTTTTTTTCTTTTTTATCGGCTTTGTATTTATTTTTCTTGATCGACTACTGTCTCTTCTTTTTCCTTTTCCTTTAAAGTTATTCAACTAACATTAATAATAAAACTATAACTTGCCGGGACCACTAGCACTATCATTCAAAGCACCATTCCTATGATTATACTACAGATTCTGTTTAAATTAACCATAAGAATAAGTTGAATTCGATAAAAAAAAAAGTTCCCCCGTCATTGTTTATTGTTTGGTAGGGCAATAAATACTAGTACAGAAAAAAGGAACTAATTCATTTTGGTAATTTTGTACATGAATAGCTATCTGTTTTTTTTTTTAACTTTTTTCATTTATAACAAGATCCATTGTGCTTTTATATATGGAAAATTTGGTCTCCATTGTGGATATTCTAATAGATTCTTTTCAAGAAAAAATCTGAATTAATACTCCCTCCGTTTCAAAATATATGTGCAACAATTTATTTCTCGTATCGACGAATCAGAACCGCTTTGACTAAGTCAAAATATCAAGGAGATCGAAAGAATATCCAAATTCACCCCTACTAAATGCTTTATTATTATTTTATATTAAAAGGAATGAAGTATAATCAATAAAGATATTTACGTATTTGTTTCCTAATTATACAAATATTATTTAAGATTTTAAGCTGGGTCTCATTAAAAATAAGTTTATGTGTATAAAAGATCAAGGGTATGTTTGAGAGTTTATCGAGATAATACGACCATAAACAGATGCTGAACACAATTTTGAAACTGACGGAAACAGAATTGAGGACAAATATTTTGAAACGAGAGAGTAGTAAGATATATGAAGTAAGCACAACTATTGAAGAATCTCTTAATTTTATTGAGGAACTTGCATATATAAACCATAAAGAAGTATCTAGCTTTTAGTTGGGTCACTTAAGGGAATTCGGTTGATCCATGAGACTCTGGGCCATCTCTTTTCTTGTTACCATGGCCTTCAGTATTCAACCTAGATATTATATCTGTCAACCTTATCAACATTGTTTCCAGAATTGACTTTCACTTGAATAATTTGATCAAACTGAACATGTCATATCTAGTTAGCCAATTTTGTGCGCTCGTTGTAATATTAATAGCATTAGCGATGCTAGGGTGTATCCTAACTTATATGTGGTTAAAATTAATGTTGATGCTTCGTTTGATTACTTTACTAACAATTTAGGTATCATCGTGGTCATATGTGATGGTGTGGGTGAATTTGGAGGGATTAAAGGTACCTACGCAGTTGGAGTCCTAGATCTAGAAGCTGGAGAGTGCATGTCAACACAAAAATTATTTAGTTGGGCTAAAACTCTAAACATCAACAAGATACACACTGAAGTTGATGCAAAAATTATAATTCAATCTATCATAACAAGTTTTTCTACTTTCCAATAGGAAAATAAAAAGCTTGTTAGAGAAATAAAATTACTTTTATCTAGTTTTGAACTTTGGAGAGTACTTCATGTTAGAAAAGATAGTAACATGATGATGATATCTCTAAAAAAGTTAGAAGTGAAAAATTTGTTATCAAGGAGTATTGTAATTTTGCTCTTTAACTTTGATCAGCAGAGACTGACTATAATTTTAAGTTCGGCTTTGTTCTACTATTATTCATAACCCACTAACTAATATATGAGTCACCAAAGTCACTGTAGCTAAATTGGAAAATTAACGATTCGATAACTTAAAGAAAAATATATTTGTTATTATTGAAGAAGATTTCTCGATCATCATGACAAGAAATGATGAGATGAATTATTTTTTTGGTGTGTAGCTTAAATTATTAATATAAAGTTGGGAAGGTTGTACGTTATCCGGTAAGATTAGTTGACGTAACTTCGGAGTTGTGCCTTTTGGACGACAATTCTTCTGTCCACTGTTAATAACATGAGTTGTTTTCTTGATATAGTATTAAAGGGAGCCTCTTAATCCCCTACAACAAATATATATAATAAGGATCTGAGAACTCAGTTGATTAAATCCAACACAACTTCAATTAGCAAGAACTTAGAATCCATATTCTATTTGTTTCAGTAAAAGAATGAAAAAACATCAAGGAAAAATGCAGCAAAATTCGTGTAATAAGGGGGAGGTGGTGCTCATCAGGAAAAATACTACTCCCTCCATTTTATTATTTTTGTCATCTATTCCACTTTTATCAGTTTCAAAATTATGTCAGGATCTGTTGATAGTCGTATTTTTCCAATAAACCCTCGAATATACACTTAAATCTTTTATACTTATAAATTAATTTTCAACAAAACACAATTTTAAATATTATAATTATTTGTATAATTAGAAAACAAATTTTAAATATATCTCTTCTTAATCTTTCGTTCCTTTTAAAAGAAAATATATTTGGCTTCAAAAATTAAATTCCTTATTATACTCCATAATTATATAATCAATAAATTGGTTCAATAACCCTTAATTTATTTTTTATGGATTTAGAAGACAAATAAAAGTAAATATTGTTTAAATACTCATAAATTCTTAATGTACTTCTCTAATATCTTAAATTGGTTATCTCACCCAACTCTTATATTTATTTTTTTAGACAACGGACTAAAATACCTTTTAGAAAAATTAGTACATCGGTTTTTACATATCCATGCAGACCCACATGAAATACTTGTTGATTGACGTTACACATATCCCGCATGAAATACCTATTGATGCACTAAACAAATTATTAAATTATTAAAAAAGTGTGATAGTGTATGATAGTTAAAATGCGAGTTAAGACCATTTTCATATGATAGGCTAACATAGTGTGTGATAATACTACTATATATGCTAATCATTTCTGACTTATAGGCTAATAATTATTAAAAAAATGTGCAACCATTTCATTCTGACTACATCTATATTAGGAGTTTATATACGGACTAACTTTTATATGCTATATAAAACATTATTTCTCCATGTGAATGAACATATGCTAACTTTACATTTTATTTCGTTTCACCTGCGCTTGATTTTACTACCAAAGATACGCTATAACAATTTTGGTTACTTATTTACACATTAATTAAGTCAAATCACGTTTTGTTCTCCTTTTTTTGATGTACAAATGATTTAAATCGTACAATATATTATTAGTAGTTCAAACCTGGATGAAATCATGTAAGATATAGATTAAACTCAGATGAAATTAGTTTCATCTTAGTTTAAACCTGGATGAAACTAGTTTCATCCTGCATATTCATACAATTTTTTTTTCTTCAAGATTTATCTAGTTTCATCCTATATATTTTGATAAATAAACATTTGTTCTCATGATGTATTTGTTTTCATCCTTCATATTTAGATATTTATTTATTTTTATGTTAAGGGTGATGGCGGTGTTTGTTGTATTTTGCTACTATTGGAGGTGGTGGTGGTGGATGATAGACACATTTTTGTGTCTAAATTACGCTTGATTTTCTATTTTGATAGTGTTTGATTTTGTACTTATTATGGCTTTTTATGTCTTTGTAGGTATTTTTGAGAAATAAATAATTTGGGGAAATTGGCTCGAAAAGTGATAAAGGCACCCGGAAAGATTACTAAAGGCACCCACAAATTGGATTGGGGGCACCCCCTCTTTTGAATTTGAAACCGAAAATGGCGGGAAACCTATTTGTTATTGGGAGAAACTCCAGAGAGTTGAAGTGTACGTGTTTTTAGTGATTTGGGGTAATTCTAATTTACCCAAAGTGAAGTAAGCAACCAAAATAAGTTAAACACACGTCATTAATGAGTTTCAGCCGGAAAAATTGGACACGGGATTGAATCTGGACGGAAAATAGAGTTTGGGTCTGTTTCGGATATCACAAAATTTGAGATTGATTTGGACGTGCTCTTTGAGTCCTTATCGGTTAAGAAGAGTCTCTAGGGTTTACTAACCCTATAAATACCCAAGAGAGTCGAGGAGGAAGTCATTTAGAGGTAGCCAGAGCACTGGAAAAAGTTGACAGAAAAATTGTTCCTGCTGCTGCGAAGAAGAAGAGGAGGAAGAACATAAGTCGCTGAAGAACTGTCGCTAGTTCTATCGCTGACGCAGCTGCTGAAGCAGTCTTATATCAACAACACATACAATCCGTACTTTGTTACAGAACACTTCTCTGTAATGCTTATAAGCATGTCTATTCTGTTGTGTTACCTCTATTTCACAATTGTAAGAACTTTTGAGCTATGAAATATATTTTTGAGGGTGTTTCCTATACAATGAGCTAACCATCATCACTGGGGCGATGTAGGAAGTTATTTCTCCAATAATTAAGTGGTAACTTCTATTTTAACTATTATTTACAATTCTTTTATTATTAATTGCTTTGAATTAAATTGAAAAAAAATTGTTTTTCTTAAATAATTGTGTTTGTTTTTTATGGGTCATACTTAGTTTTAAACTTTTGATATCTCATGCTTTCGATTTACAATTATTCTTTCAAAAACCTAATTTTGGCAATACTTAGAATAACTTGAATACATGAATTGTAAGATTTTATCACTTGAAATATTGGTTAATGGTGGAATCTTAACCCTAATTCTTCCCATCAATTTTAAATCAACTTTTTTTTAATTTTCTTTATTTTTAGTCATTAATAATTAGGTCTAGAAATCGAATCTTCACAAGTCTGAGAATCAAACCCTTTTTACCACTATATTAAAATCATATCAATTTTTGGCGCCGCCGAAGCGGACGTGTTTTTAGGTTTAGAGTTTTAAATTTATTTTTATGTTTTTATTTTTATTTTTAGTATTATTTTTTATTTTGTTCTATTTTACGTTTCTTTGGGTATGTCTCTTTTTGCTACATGTTTGGATCTTGGATTGAAAGGAAATAAAGCCAAAGACTTTGGTGATTAAAGACTTGAAGTTAAAGTTAAGGACTTGGAATTAAAAGTTAAAGCTTAAAGAACGGAGAAGAAGACAAAGACTTTAATTTTTAGATTTTATTTTTTTTAATTATATTTTATTTTTTTAGATTTAGTTTGTTTAGAAAATTGTATTAGGAATTTTTATTATTTCTGTAATCTTTCTTTTTTTTTTGGACACTTTTTGGACATTATTTTTGGGACTTTGGACATTTTATTATTTCTAAACCCTACGGAAGGGTAATTTAAATACAAACTATTACAGGGAAGGACGATAATTACAATATTGTCTCGGCCCCTTGGGTTCGTACAGTGACACAGGAGTCGGTGGCCCGAGTCATCCCCCGTCTGGTACGGGAGGTAAGACTCGATCAACCCAGAATCCCCTGTCAGTGGGTTTTCTGTATTCCTTCGTAATGCATATATGTTGAGGACTTGAATACAGAATTTACTTTTCTAGTAAAGGGAATAAACTGGCCATATAAGATAAGGGTTCAGATTTCATCACCGTATCCTTTCTGCCCGACTTAGGAACACGTTACCTATGCGAACCTAATCCTAAATTTGACTAGAAAGAGACCTATAGGGTATCGAGCTTATTGGAAAATCGTTCAAAAGGACTGTATCGGTTGCTTTGTTAGCCTAACTCAAAGTTCAGAAAGATTATTTTAAGTTGATTAGAGCCGCCTTGTAACCCAGGGAAAAGTGCCAAAGAGACAGGGTTATCAAAGCTCCTTAGAGCTTATCCTGTTTCTCTTCGAATTAATCTAATTCGGATCGTTCTAAGAGGTTTGCTAAAACTGTAACTAGTTGCCTTTCGAAAGAATAGAAGCTGGTCTAGAAACAATCTAAGTGGAGCCATCATGATTTTTGATATCTAGATTCAATAGGTTTGATTTGGTTGAGTCGGCCTTGTTTGTGAATGTTTAGAACCCCCTTCATGTTAGGATTTATTTTCTTAGATTTTTTTTCAAGATATTAGGAATTTTTTAGAAAATGTCGAACTTGTATTATGAGGACTAATACAATGAATATTCGACTGAATTTCAAAATAGACATTATCCATACTATCAACATTGTGTGGATAGTAGTCAGGATCACCACCAACCTTTTGGAGGCTATTACTCATACCAGGGTGATCCCAATTACTATTCGTACATACACCCGTCTTATGAACAAGAAAGTGAGCAAAATTCTAGTTCTTTGTCTTGGAGGGATGCCCTAAAACAAATGCAATCTAGTACTTCCCATGATGATTTGAGTTCTTTGTCTTGGAGGGATGCCCTAAAGCAGATGCAATCTAGTATTCCCCATGAACCTAGTATGCCTCTATAAGAATCACATGAGCAGTTGCAAACCAGTACCCCTTATGATCTATTTGATTTTTTCAAAAAGAATCCCTCAGGGAGTTGACTGAGAGTACAAAAAGGTTTGGATTAAGTGTGAATGGAATTTCTGCAAAGAATAATATTGCTCAAAATGATCTTAATTACCAATATAGTGCTACCCTTGATAATTATTCACCTAGTCAAGAGGACGAGGACAGAATTGGTAAGACTACTTATTTAGACGAGGTTCAAACATCTTCATGTTTTTATGATGATAAGGATAGTTTTGGTGAAGAACTTGAAATATACAGACAGAGTGATCAAGAAATTGTCACTCCAATTGTGCTTCATGATGATAGTGTTATTTCTGGTTCAAATCCAAATAATTTTAATGATTATTCACCTATTCAAAAGGAAGAGGATTTGACTAGAGATACCACTGTTTTAGACGATGTAGAACTTTCTTGTTTTGAAGCCGATAATGGTTTAGAGGAACGGGTTTATCCTGAGAATACTGTTTTAGAGTCCAACGATTTAGAAACAATAGTCTTAGATAACCAAGATAGACCCGTAGAGATTTTAAATATGAGTGAGGATGTACCACTTGATTATAACTTAGAAGAAACAATTGACCATTTTCAGGAATCTGATGATCTAGAAATTAGGAAAATTGTGACTAGTCTATCTAGAGACACCCAAAATTCTAAGTTCGGGGGTGATTATCATTCTCCTTGTGCTTTACCTTTGACTCGTTTAGAAGTACCTCACTTGGGACTTGATGTTTGTGCCTCTAACATATTAAGAAACTATCTTCAAGAACTGTTTCCCGAGACTAATCATGTCCAGAAAGAAGCTCAGTTGTTAGAAACCCACCATTTGGTCGATGTGGTTTACCTAGGAGATAATACCAAGATTGACTTTGTTTTCCCACCAGAATATTTTCTTCCATATGTGGGAACGTTAGAATTTCAAATGTGTCAGTTATTGAGTTTTAAGACTAAACCTAATTACTTTAGGGAATCGACACATTTGCTTAAGAATGACCACCTTCATAGTAGTCAACGGTGTGGGTCAAATTTGATTGACTTTGAGGATCCACAATTATTCAGGTTATTATTATGTGCTTCTAAGTTCTTAGTTGAGTTTTTCCAGACTTTACAACCTAATCCTTTTGATCCTGCCTATGAGGAAATCCTACCCATGAAAATATTTTATCTAGACCCTTTTATAGACCCTGAACCTGAACCACAGCTAGAAATAGTTGTCTTAAACAGAAAACTAGATAAGGGTGTGCTCGGTTTGATCATTTTCTTGGCCTGTTGTAGTTTTCTCTTTGTGATATCATTATTTGATTCAGATGACCCACAGTTGTTCCGAATATTGCTATATGATTTCATGAGGTGACTAATTCTTCCTTAGTCTGGCTGAAGACTTTAAACTTAGCACTTCTTGGGAGGTAACCCATGCTCATGCGACGCGGTAATATCTTTCCTTAACTCATTTCCCTCGATTAGTAACAGTTTCTCTTTGTTCATGCTTTTAATCATTCATCTTTAGAAACATTGAGGACACTGTTTGATTTAAGTTTGGGGGTAAGGGAGAAACTTTTTAGTGCAATAATAAAAACTCCAAAGTTTAGAAGCTTGTGAACAATTCAGGATGACACTAACCATTCTAGGTAGATGGAAACTTAGCTCTTTTTCTATAGAAATTGGTGTGCCCAGTGAAATGGTGTATTCATAAAAGGACAGAGTTCAGGTATTAGAAATAACATGATAGTTGTCACCATATCTTGGAGTCTATCTCAACCATATCACTTTCTGTTTTTATTTTTGCAATTTGTGTTTCTCTAAGTGATTTGGTGGGGCCCAGTATCGAATTGTTATCGTCGTCAGGATGAAATAGAGTGTTAAGGTGAAGCCCCATTTTTAGTTCTATTCCTATAAAAAAATCGAGTATTGAAATGTGTGTTCTCCTTTTCTCCGTCTCCTAAGCAAGCGTGGAGCGCAGGATCCATAGGAACTATCATGTAAGATGCTGATAAGGACCATGCACTTGGATTCAATTCGATCCAATCATGTTGTCAGTACATTTATAGGAGTTTTTATTTTCAATAAATCGATCGCTGGAACCCTTGTCGATATTAGTATAATGATTAAGACCAGTGGGAGCGTATCTCAATCCATTAGGATTCATCCTAGCACTGACCTTCAGACAGATATGGGAAACACCGTTCACCTTAGTCAACACGCGCAAACTTCATTTTTTCCACATCCATAAATCTTTTCATGTGATTGAACTTTGATAGATTCTGAGTATTGTGGTTGAACGACTATCTGAGTAGAGCTTTATTTTCTTATATATGAATTTTAGTACGCTTGAGTAAAAAACTCGTGTACAGCAATTGGACTCATATAGGGTAATGATTCCCAGAGCCGAAGAATTTAGTATGCCAACTAAATAGCTTGTTTAGTGTTTATCCTCGATCGTTCACGAGTAGCTAAAATTTGGAGTAAAGGTTTTGTGGGTATACCTCTTGTAAACCCTCACGAGACAAAACTCGTCCACTAGGGACACCTAGGGGTTTAAAGGATTATTACATATGCTAAATGTAGTCGCGATTCCTGCGAAAGTGAGTTAGGATTTTATTTTAGTAGATTTGCTCGAGGACTAGCAAATAGTAAGTTTGGGGGTATTTGATAGACACATTTTTGTGTCTAAATTATGCTCGATTTTTTATTTTGATAGTGTTTGATTTTGTACTTATTATAGCTTTTTATATCTTTGTAGGTATTTTTGAGAAATAAATAATTTGGGAAAAATTGGCTCGAAAAGTGATAAAGGCACCCGGGAAGATTACTAAAGGCACCCACAAGTTGGATTAGGGGCACCCCCTCTTTTTATTTTGAAACCAAAAATGGCGGGAAACCTATTTTTTATCGGGAGAAACTCTAGTGAGTTGAAGTGTACGTGTTTTTAGTGATTTGGGGTAATTCTAATTTACCCAAAGTGAAGTAAGCAACCAAAATAAGTTAAACACACGTCAACAATGAGTTTCAGCCGGAAAAATTGGACACGAGATCGAGTCTGGACAGAAAACATAGTTTGGGTCTGTTTCGGATATCACAAAATTTGAGATTGATTTGGACGTGTTCTTTGAGTCCATTTCGGTTAAGAAGAGTCTCTAGGGTTTACTAACCCTATAAATACCCAAGAGAGTCGAGGAGGAAGTCATCTAGAGGTAGCCAGAGCACTGGAAAAAGTTGACAGAAAAATTGTTCCTGCTGCTGCGAAGAAGAAGAGGAAGAACATAAGTCGCTGAAGAACTGTCGCTAGTTCTGTCGCTGACGCAGCTGCTGAAGCAGTCTTATATCAACAACACATACAATCCGTACTTTGTTGCAGAACACTTCTCTGTAACGCTTATAAGCGTGTCTGTTCTGCTGTGTTACCTCTATTTCACCATTGTAAGAACTTTTGAGCTATGAAATATATTTTTGAGGGTGTTTCCTATACAATGAGCTAATCATCATCACTGGGGCGATGGAGGAAGTTATTTCTCCAATAATTAAGTGGTAACTTTTATTTTAACTATTATTTACAATTTTTTTATTATTAATTTTTGTTAAATAATTGTGTTTTGTTTTGATGGGTCATGCTTAGTTTTAAACTTTTGATGTCTCATGCTTTCGATTTACAATTATTCTTTTAAAAATCTAATTTTGGCAATACTTAGAATAACTTGAATACAGGAATTGTAAGATTTTATCACTTGAAATATTGGTTAATGGTGGAATCTTAGTCCTAGTTCTTCCCATCAATTTTAAATCAACTTTGTTTTAATTTTCTTTTTTTTAGTCATTAAAAATTAGGTCTAGAAATCGAATCTTCACAAGTCTGAGAATCAAACCCTTTTTACCACTATATTAAAGTCATATCAATAGCAGTAATGCAGTGTTTTATTGTGGTTAAAAATGTTTGTAGTGGTGGTGGTTGTGCTAGAATATTTTTTTTTAATATGGAACGGGGTGGTAGTATAACTTTTCATATCTTGTTTTAAGCCTATATGCAACCAGTTTCATCATAACTATTTTTTGAATACTTTTTTTCTTAGTTTAAGCCAGGATGCATCCAGTTTCATCCTAGATATTTTTCGAATAATTTTTTCTATTTTAGTTTAAGACAGGATGCAACCAGTTTCATTCTAGCTATTTTCTTGAAAAAGAAAATACTTTCGAATTTATTATCAACGATGGATCTTATTTTGTAGATAATTTAGAACACTTTCCAAGAATATAAGTTTTATAAAAATTAGATATATATTTTGGAAGTTATGAATTTTTTTATGATTGGTTTTTAAATTGGAGAAAGAAAGGATAAAAAAGAGAACAAACATAAAGATAAGGAACATAATTGTCTAGGATTTTTGGTGTCCATTTCATCCATCCTTAATGTTTACTTGTCCACTTCAACCATACTTTAGGAAATCTTGGGCAATAAACCCATTTTCTCTTATATAATCTATTAGCCTTTTTTTAATATATTTTCTATTTATAATCCCCTAATAATTTTAGGTAGTTTATATTAATATTATTATTAAAATAAAATAGATAAAATTAAAGGATAGTTATGTGAGATATTATGATTTTTTTAATATTTTAATAAAGTCAAAACGGACTAAAATTAAAAAAAAGAAAAGAAAGTATTTTAATGGAACTTTTCGTCTCATTTTTTGTTCTATTTCCCACCTCACAGTCAACTCAGCTCGGTTAAAAGAAAGTATTTTAACCGAATACTAGCCACTTCTTTAATTTTACTTTAACGAGTGGATTTTCTATAGACATTGGATATTGATGATTGGTATTAGCTCAACTTTGTGTATCTAATTTGGTTCATAATTTGGTTCGGTGATGTTATTTTTTAAAAGTTTCTAATTTATTTTTTAAAGTTTATCTTTATTAAAGAAAGAAGAAGATAATTTTATGTTTTAGGATTTTGTTTCTAAAAGAAGTTAACTAATTTTAGAATTAAATTTTATCTCGAATCGACTCATCTAGCTTGTTATAATTTTTTTTATACAAACTCAGTGAAATTATTCTGGGTTATGAATTTTATTGTATTTAACAAATGGGAAGTTTGTTGGCCAGTCCAAAATACACGGACCGAGTTAACCATAAATCCACCAGGAAAACCCATTTATTCATAAGTCCAAAAACAATTTGAAAACTCCCAATTACAATTATACCCATCACGTGTAGTCATCCCATGTTCTCCACCTCCTACACTACTTGCATTCTTAACGGAAACATAGTTTCAGCTACTCCACCCACATTACTCGCCTTCATTACTTCTCTATAACCTTAAAATCTAAGGAAAAATCAAAAAAAAAAAAACACCTGAAACAAAATCCAAAAACAGAGACCAAAAAACCAAAATCGAAATCTGTAATAGCAGGCTTCGATTTCTTTGAGCATTATACAACTCAAACCTAAGCTACTGTCAGCATTATACTACTGCATATTTTCCACCTAAAATGGGTACCAAGAGAAAAATCAACAAAAGTATAGAAGAAACAGTGATTTTGAAGAACACGATACTCCTCAATCTCCACCACCGAAGAAAGAACAAGAAAGCTTCTACAGTAGAATCTATACTAACAAAATCAAGAAAGAAGAAGAACAATGAAGTTGTTGATTCTTCAACAACATAAAAAAAACCCGAAACAAACTGTTGTTGATTCTCCAGCAAAATCAAAACAGAAGAAGAACAAAGAAGTTATTGATTCTCAAACAAGATAAAAAAAAAGAAACAAACTGATGTTGATTCTCCAGCAAAATTAAAAAAGAAGAAGAACAATGAAGTTGTTGATTCTCCAACAACATCGGAAATAAAATGAAACACCTGTTGTAGATTCTCCATCTACAAAGAAGAAGAAGAAATCTCTTGTTGTTCGTTCTCCATCTACATCACAGAGGAAGAAGAAGGGTGTTGTTGTTTCTGGAAAAAAAGGTATTGTTTCTAATCACCGGTGCATATCAATGTATAACATACTTTGTTCATGTTATAGGAGTTACATATAACATACAACATGGGTACATATCAATTTTTTTTTTTCATGTTATAACACATAAATCTAGCATGCAACATAGGGTAAATATTGATATGTACTTGGTTTTTAGTATATATTGATCAGTACATATCAGTATATACTTATTTTCATGTTATAGCATCTAGATATTGATTGCAGGATAAGTATATATTGATATGTACTTTGTTCTAGATATTGAATTGGATCAGTACATATCAATATATACTTTGTTCATGGTATAGATATAAAGCATATATATATATGTATACTGTTCTATACTATAGCATCTAGATCTTGCATACAGGATAAGTATATACTTTGTTCTAATCTTGAATTAGATCAGTACATATCAATGTATACTTTGTTTATGATATAGCAGATACATATCAACATATCAAAAATATATACTTTGTTCTATATTATAGTACATATTGATATATTATAGGGATATTGACAGTGTGTTCATTATGCAGGTGGTGTGAAGAAAACCACAAAGAAGACAAAAGCACCTGCACCTGCTAGGAAGATATACATAAGTGGTTTCATATGGATTTTCTCACTTGTCAAAGCAATCAAGGCAGAAAAGCTTGAGTTGAGTGAAACTCAGTTGCGGATAATTAATGAGCAATCATATGGGAACCTTTTTTCTGATGTTCTGGTACACAAATCTGGGTGCAGATCACTGGATGAAGAATGAAACTGTTGTGACCAATCTTATAAAGTGTTATAAGAGAAGTAAAGTTGCGGATGAGCTGACATTTGAGTTCAAAAGGCATGGAGTTTCACATATTCTGACATCCACTCCTGAAGAAGTTGGTGTTATCTTTGGAATGCCAAAAGCAGGAAAAAGACAACATGAAGATATAATGCTGACATCAAGGGGTTGATATAGAAACAGTGCTTTCTTCCAGAGGTTCTTTTCTGGTGTACAAAAGACTAAAAAGGTAAATAGAGTGAGGATACAGGAAGAAGTCTTGAAACTTCTAAGAAAAAAGCCAGCAACTAAGAAGAAAGTTGAAGAATCTGAAGAAAAAAAAAATGATGAAGAAGATGAAGAAATTGGGAGTGATGAAAAAAATGAAGAAGAAGAAAGTGAAGAAGGGATTGAGGAAAAAAGTCAAGAAGTGAGAGATGCTGAAGACCTTGCTTATATGCCTGTTCATGTGTATCACTTTGTTTTTCACAACAAAAGATGCACATAACTTAACTCAAAAGTGCATTAGTTTTGTGGAGGATCTCGAGGCTGCAAAGAATGTGTCATGGCCAGATTTGATACATTCTTACCTAGAAAAGTCACTAAATGACAATGTAAACGCAGTCGAGAATACTACAGGGTGTCTGAACTATTTGTTGGTAAGAACACGTACTAGAAATATTTTTAGTAGTTTACTCAATGAAAATCATGATTTACTTTTAACTTTGTTTTGGTGATTTTTTTTTCCAAAATAGATTTGGTATGCAGAGCATACATATTTGCTGGAACCGGAGGAAATAAAGACGATTCTAGAAAAAAATGTTTGTTCCGAGAGCTGTCAAATGGTGTCAAAGTTATGTGTTGAACTCCAAAAAGACATTGATACAACTGAATATGAGTAAGAAAAATATGTACTTATTTACTACGTTTATGATGTTGTGTTATCCTACAATATACAATGATATGTATTGAATGTATGATGTTTGTTATTCTACAATATATATTGATATGTACCTCATGAAAAAACTTGTTTTTATAGTACATATTTCTGAGTACATATTTTGTTGTTTTCGTACAGTTCAATGAAAATTTCAAGGTTCAATACACAAATGAAGAAAAGCAAATTCTGAATAGAATCACAAGAAGAGTTGCAGAAAAGAAGAGTGAAGATGAAAAGGAAGAAGATGAAGAAGAAACTCCAGGGAAGGAAGTGGAGGAAGATAACTGGAAAGGAAGATATGAAGAATTGAGAAAGACAATATTTGAAAATGAGGGGGAAGCAAACACCATGCAGCATGAAGATGGACCGCTTGATGCGTCAAAGCTTCTGCAAATGTTGAATGACATATACATGAAAGCTTCTCCCATGCAGCCTGAAACTGAAGAAGAGTTCCGAGACTCAATTGATCGGAGTCCTACTCATTTAGGCACTGACCCAACAGGAGAATTTTCATCTCCTACTACTCCAAAAGATCCTTTTTGTGAAAACACAACAGAAGGTGAAGTAGTTTTGGGAGAAGAAGTGACAACTGTTCAGATTCCAATAGAAGATGAACAAAATGATGTGAGTGACACCACTATCAAAAGGGTACCATTTAATGTTGCATTGTCAACACCACCTTCAGTGCACAAGTTCTATGGTGTTGATATTAATATTATTAAAAAGGTAAGTAACTCACAGGTAAGTAATGCCGCCTATTTTCACTCTTTATTACAAATGTGTTTATCAATATAAATGTAAATATCAATATATACTGGATTACAAATGTGTTTTATTATTGTCATATAACTGTAAATATCAATATGTACTTGATTACAAATGTGTTTTATTATTGTAATATAACTGTACATATCAGTATGTATTTAACTATCATAAATAAAACTCTATGGTTGCAGGATGATTTAGCTGGACTTCAACAAGAAGCAATGAAGAAGGTGGTTGAAGCTATAGACCAGAGTCTTGAAACGATTAAAGGGATGTCGCAGAACCCAGATGAACAAGACGTTGAAACCCTGGTCGACAGTTTCGTCGACATGAAAATCCTTTTGCTAATTAGATGGCTAAGATGGAAGACATCGAAAACTTCACATTTGAAGAATTTTTGGACTTAGCCATTTCCAGCAGGTAAGTTTATGATGAAGAATATGCATCTCTCAGCCAAGACAATGGTAGTGTTTCAATCAATACTCTATTTGGGATTGACATTCGAAAATATTTTGATAATTTATTTGGAAATGATTTGCGACGTGTAGAAGTTCGACAAGCTACAGCTGAGCCAAACCAAATTACACCAGAGAAGAATGCGATTCAAGTAACACCTAAGAAGGAAAGTGACCAAGAGGTATATCTTCTACTTGTCGTAATTTACCTTTCTTGTCATTGTTTGAAAAAATATTATTCAAATATAATACTGAAAATCTAGATTCAAAAATACAGGAACATGAAGTTACAACAACCCAAACGTCAAGCGACGTGCCACTAGCAACCAAACTTACCAAGATGACTGCTGCCAAAGCGAAAGAAAAACCAAAGGTTCTTGTAAAGAAGTCAGTAAAAACTAGAGAAGAAGTTAGCATGCAGGTAACTCGTGCAAATCCTGGAAAGAATACAGATCCATTATTTGATAGTGGAAGTGTTTTTTCTGAAAAGAAGAAGCCAAAAACTGAGAAACGAAAAAAGAAGATAAATATAAGAAAAGACAACAAAGCTTGGAAAGCTCAGAAACCAAGAATGAAGTTCATGGATCTTCACAAGTCACCACTCTATGAGAATATGACTGATCAACAAATAGAGATTCTACTTCCATACTTTGAGAAAGGAAAGAGAATGTAAGTACTTTCTACCCTTCATTTTACTTTTAAATCAAGTAAGTTTTGCAGTACATATCAGAAAAACTTACTTCAATATGTGTTTTTGTTATAAATGTGCAGCTCGGTTGCTTGGAGAGTAGAGAATGGAGGTGGTATCTGCGTCAGCGGGGCTACAATGGAAGATTTGATGTTCAACAGAGCATTAGAGCAAGATCTTCTCAACTATGCTCAATATAAGCTTCAACTGGTGTCTGAAGATGACCAAGCAAATGCTGAGGAAGAAAGAAAATAATTTAAGGTGTTGCACCTGGATCCAGCTGCTTGGGTATGTGTTGTTTTTTTCTTTTATACTTTTGAACATTGGTTATGAAAAAATTATATATTGATATATAGTTTTGTGAAATAACCTATTAAACCTTTCCAGTTTTCAGTATCATGTCGACAAGCCAGACACTTTAAAGGGAGCAGAAGTGACTGCTGTCATTATGCCAATCTTGAAAATGAGCAATGACATAGAGAAGATCCTTGTACCGATGTTCCATGGCAACAAGCATTGGACCCTGCTAGAGTTTGAGTTTGAAACAGAGAAATTTATCCATTACAACTCATCTGTGGCATTCAGGGATCATTGCTATGAGAATGCCAAGAAAATGTCTGAGTACATGTTCAACCCAATCAATCAGTTTTCGGATGAGCATAAAAGAAAGATGGTGAGTACCGTAAGGTTGACTGACTATGGCTGTCCACAACAAGGAATCTGGCCAGACTGCCTTCTATATGTGATACATTTTATAAAGAGGAGATCAAAGATTGATAGTGATGGAAAGAGTTTGGCAGATGACGAACAGTTGATGAAGAAGATTCAAATGAAAAGAATCAAGTTAGCATGCAGGTTGTTGACATCCATTCATCCTGAAATCAGTTGGGAACCCTCCCAATGAAAATACATGTTTAACTGCAGAGTAATTCAGATATGTTTGTAGATCTTGTTCTGATGAGATAAGTTGGTGCATTTTGGTTTTTGCTGGGCAGGGTTTTGTGGATAGTCCTTCTACGCAGTATGTACTTCAGTAACTTTCTTATTGTGTTTACTTATTGAACTTGGTTTCTACCTATTCACCTTGGTTTTTAGTTATTATGTTTATATTTATATATATGTGATGATCTTTATTAGCATTGTTAGGTTTCTATTTAATTTTAGAGTTATATAGAAAGGCAGAACATATTGATATGTGCTAGGAAGTACATATTGATATGTACTTTGTTCTGAAACTCTGAACTAATAGATTCATAATCTAAAAAAAAGACATATTGACATGTACTATGAAGTACATATTGATATGAATTTAAAAAATTACTTTGTTTATGTACATTTTTTTATGTTTTTATAACAACTACAAGATTACTAAAATAAAACAAAAATGTATTGGGAATAAATATCACCAATAACTCTAAAATAAATAAAAATGTATTACTAAAACGAGGGGGCGCTGCCCCCTCGACCCCCTATAGAGTGAATGACATTCAACCAATGTTCATACATCTTTTAAGATGGAGCAAAATAAAAGATTTATATCATCAAATTCACATTCTGTCATTAAGAATATAATTCAGTTGGCACACAAACAAGTTCTGAAAAAAGAAACCTAAAAAAATGCGAAAAGTATCTTCTAAAAGAATTTAAATCCAAAATGTACTAAAAAAACTGTAATGAAATTAATTCTCATCTGTATATTGGTATTGACGGATAACATTGCATGTAGACTTGTTGTGATGAGCTTTCAATTTACAATTTGAACATGTAACATGATTTTTACTCCTCTCCCATGCACTCTTGATGCGGTTCTTTTTTCTTCTTCCAGGAGGAGCCCTAACTATTATTGGTGGCAGAATAGTATATTCTGCGGTATACTCATCAGGCCTGTGGTATATTGAAAAACATAAATAAGAAAAAACTACTATACTTGTGTAGTTTTTGTTGATGTGTGTTACACTAAATATCAATATATACTATGCTAGTTCTAGTTTATGGTTTATATGTACTGCTTAAAAACATTCTCATGTATGATACTACCATAAAAAAATCAATATGTACTGCTTAAAAAACTTACCTGTCGTGATTAGGAACAGGTCTGATAGCGATTGAATATAGCTGGCGATAACAGCTAACTTTAAAGTATTCGTCGATATAATCAAGGAACTTTCCCCAGATGCAGCAATAGCTACAGTAGCATGCGAGCATGGAAAACCATACACGCGCCATCTTTGGCAAATACAACTCTTTTGCTGTAGATCTACCATATGAGACCTGCAAATAAGAAACCAAGCATATTATTTAAGCAGTATATATTGATATTTCCACTACACAAACAAAAAAGAATATAATCTGAACAATACATATTTGATATTTTCCCTAAAAACTAGTTTAGTGGATATCTCAGTTCAAAATAGCATGTTACCTAAAAAAACTAACCTTGGGGAATGAACTTCAAAGACGTGAGCATATGACTGACTAACTTTCTAAGGACGACCAATTTGAATGTGTAGTTCAAGTAACGCTTTTCCCTAGGAATGTTAAGGAAGTATTGAGCAACCCAACGCCTTCCTAGATAAACCATTTCTTGAAGACCTTCTTCATATCTTGCTGGAGAAAGCGCATATGTTGCTTTTTGGAAACAGTCCATCACTTCTTTATATTTTTCATCGGCCTTACTGATGGGTAAGCTCTTTTTCAAGTGAAAAAAACAATAGCTATGATAAGAATCAGGGAAAACTTTAGGAATTGCATTTAAAAACCTTCACCTCGATCACTCAAAAAGGTGATGGGACGATGGTCCACAACTTTTTTAAGATTGTCCATAAACCAATGCCAATTATCATTATCTTCGCTAGGAACTAATGCATATGCAAAAGGATAAAAACCTGGAAAACAAATATAAAAGACCATATCAATATGTACTTCATGTCTGCACATTCAAATTATGTTATACCTACAGTGAATATCAATATGTACTTTATGTATGATGTGTATGATCCTAAGGTACATAAAAAACAGTTACATATCAAAATATATACCATATAAAAATTTATCTTGATTGTCGTTAAGACATGTCGCAGCCATTAAACCTCCTTTAAACCTCCCCGTAAGAAATATCGCATCACAAAAGATCATTGGACGACAAAGTTTATAACCCTCTCTTCAAGCTCAAAAGCAAATAAAAAGTCTGTGGAATCTCTTAGTTGCGTCGTTGAAATCAAAATCAATATAAGACCCTGGGTTGGTTTCCCGAACAACAGTGACCCACCAAGCAAGATCAGTATATGACTTTACATTGTCACCAAAAATAATTTCATCCGATAACTCTAATATATGATATGCGTGGTGATACTTGATGTTGATCCCTCCACCAACTTTAATATAATCCATAATCTCTTGCGGCTTTATGAGAGGATTATGCTTGACACGCTCATGAACTATATGATTTACAAGCTTCCTCGAAACAGTTGGACTCCTCAACCTATAACCAGCACACAAGTGTGCCTACCCACGTAATACTTTATCTTAAACACATCCAAAGACCCATTCATGGCAACCGCGTGAAGCATCCAAGAGCAACAATCATTGATGCATCTCACTGTGAATCTCTCAAGGTCATTCTTCAAGTTCTTAACCTTATATCCAGTCCTCAAACAATATTTCTCACATGCTAACCGAACAGCTTCAACACTACCATGGAAGAGATGGTTTTTATCTTCAAAAAGATTCTCCCAACCATCAGAAAAAAGAACACTTGCAACCTCTTTAGAATCTTTCAAATGATTGTTCCTAGCACTCAAAACCAACTCAGCACTGTTGTCAAGGTCAACACTTCTCAAAGAACTAGATGCACCAGATAACACAACATCAACATGCAACTCAAAGAAATTTGAATTCTTCGTAAAATGTAATGCAACAAGCCCTTGAAGAGATACATCAGCAAGCACAGGGACTTACACTCCATTTTCAACATAATTAACAACAATAGTTGATGGAGTCAACCAGCTCCACGCATTGCAAATAGTAAACTTCAAATCTTCCAAAGTCGAAGATAACGTAATCAAATATGGAATGTGGTGTTGCTTATGGTATACATGAGAGTAGTAAAAGCTATTTGGATTAGAACCAACACCTGACATGTTGAACCTGAAGAAATGTGATCCAAATAAAATAACACAAACAGAAAAATCAAAAAATACATTTTAAGATGATAGGAATACTAAATCTACAGTACAACATAATATGTACTATTTTAGAAGTATCACACATATTATAGATTCACACATAACAGAAAACCAGTGCAAACAAATATGTACTGGTTCAAAAATGGTATACTATAAAAACAGTATATATCGAAAAGTTTAGAAAAACAGTACGTATTAATATGTACTGAAGAATCATTCAAAACATCCAGAAGAAAGAACAAAAATCATGATTTCCTGAAAAAACTAAAAGAAAACCAAATAAAACCTATTATCAAACAATATGTAAAAAAACTGAATACGACGATCTAATGAACGAAATAGAACGATTACAAAAATCAGTTTCAAAGATCAAAAGAAAAACTAAAATACGAACAAAAACGAGATCGATCATGGAATTCAACAAAATGTACATCATAGAAATCGTAATCATCGGGATTTCAGTGTAAGCAAACAAACAAAAACATGAAATCAAGTTGATTATCATGATTTCAGTTGAAAAAAATAAAAACAGAACAAAGCATAAACAACAATTATAAGAGCAGAGAAGAAGATTAAAGAAAAATACCTGGAGATTTGAAATTGAAACCCTAAAACTGAAAAACACCAACTGAAGCAGAGAGAGAGGAAATAGAATCTGTGAGCTGCCGAATTTTTTTTTTGAAGATTTGATTTCCACTAGATTTATACGTTCGAACAAGAAAGGGTATATATGGAATATTGAAAATATAATCTTCATTAAATTCATGTGAGTTGGATGAGCGATTCACAAAATCAATCCAAAAACAAGTTTTTGGACTAGGGATTAAACCGAGTTTGATGGATGGATTAGAAGGTAAACGGGTCTTGTATCTAAGATTATATAATAATTCCTAGTTAATAAATTGGATTTTTTTATGGTTAATATTAGATGCTATGATTAATAAAAGCATGCGTTATATATACATATAGGAGAAGTCTTTCCTACTTTGAATAAAATTTTGTTTTATCTTAAAAAAGACCTAATTGATGGAGGCCTAATTTCGTAATTTTACGATTTTGGTTTACTAACGGGTACCCGGCTTTTTATAATACATCAACCTCATCTTCTAGAGAAGCGACTTCTGATTTTGAAAGGCTTGGAAGTGTTTACCCAAGTTTTATCTACTCGAAACTGAAACCGCACTGGCATTAGACTAGTAGTATCTTAAGAAATCTCATGTAGTAAAAGGAATCAGTAGTAGTAGAAGAAGAAGACCAACAATGGAGGCAGGTCGAAATTTACTTTCTTCTCCTCCAATCATACATTCAAAACATCAGCTCAGAAATTCTCATCCTCTCTCTGGTATCACACTACCCAAAATTTCTCTTCTCTTTGGTTTTATCTGTTTTATTACTCTTTATATTGTCATCGGTTTTTTAAGATAAAGGTTTTAGTTTTGGGGTTTTGTAGAATTTAGAAGAAAACCTCTATTGAACTCTGAACTAGAAATAATTTATTGACATTATTGTTATGTGTTGGTTGTGGTTTCTCTAAGCTTGCTTACCTAGGAATCTAAATGAAAATCGAAGCAAATGAGGTGGGTATTAGTAGATAGCTTACCATAATTTTAGATATAAGGAGGGCCTGGAGGGGGAACATTTCTTCTTAATATGTGACTGGATATTTATGTAACTAAAATCTGAGTTTGATGACATTTTGGAAAGTCCGATTGGAATAATGCATCTCCAATCCAATTGAATTTCGTTGTTTTGGTGCACGGATTTTGGTTAGAGTAGGACTACCTGACATGGTAGAACACATGAGGAAAGTAGGCTTGTGATTCTCATTTCCTATATGAATCACATTCCTGGGAGTGTAACTCCAATCCTTCCGTCCTAACGTGCTATGTAGGTATAAGTGGTACTCCTGTCAGCAAATGCATTGATTGATTTCAGAAAAGTGTCAGTGGGGAATCTTGGGAAACTTTACTTTCTTCAAAACCAAGATTCTTAGCTCATGTTTTATTTCTTACTTGATAGTTAAATAGTGGCCCTTGATCGATATATAGGTTATTATTCAGTATCTTTTTTGTTTTTCATACTCAACTGGTGACTGTTGCCTTCACTTTTATTAGCCTTACTCAGTTTACCATTTGATTTTGCAGTTGCGGTCCTTCATGAGCAAGCAGCTCTTGCAGTTACTGCGGTACAAACAACATCGACAACTAGACACTTCCCTGCCTCAGTCCTGCAGCAAGAGCAGCGTGATGATCTTAGGTCCTTATTGCACTTACGTGAGGAAAAGCCGTACCAGGTAAGGCTTTATTAGTTTCCTGTCGGTTCGATATTATGTTATACAACTTTAAGAAGTTATGGTTGAACAATGTGAATAATCATGCTGAAAGTTTTTATCTTACGCAACTTGGATTTGAAACATAACTCATCTATTAACTGTTGATGGTCACGTGTATGGTTCGTTTTCCTTGTTTATGCATCATAGTGTTTCAGCAAAATCCTTTCTGTCCATTTTGTTGGATTTTGACTTTTGCTTGTTTAGGCAACATTGGATAGGCCACAGATAGATAATGACGCATCACTCAATCAAGAAAAGAAAGAGCACGGATGTGACACATATCACAAAGACTTTGAACGCCAGTTGCTTTACTCGCCCGGTTTATGGTATTTGTAAGATAAATCAGGCCCATTTCCTGTCCATTAAACATTTGTGTTTGGAGAATATCACCTTTTAATCCTTCCTACGGTTTTCAGTCACTCAACTTGTGTTTGTGCCAATTTTCAGATTACCGCCCTCACAAAGGGAAAATAAAGTTTCGTCCTTGGAGATGCAGTCTATGTCATCCGATACAGATGAGGCGCTGCATGTTAAAGCATATGATTTACTTGCGCTTGCTAAGCAAGCTGTACTTGTCTCTAAACAAGCTGCCTCTTTAATTGTGGATTCCAATTCAAATTTACACAGTGCTAATGAATTGACTCCAAGGTTTGCTTCTTACTTGGTGTTATATGCTCTTGTCTAGTATTCTCCTTTCTCTATGCATCATCTGTTTACTCTTTTTCATTAATTTTGAGCCCTCTTACAGTTTTGGAATGAATAATATATCTCCTCCAGAGAAAGAAATAATAGTAAGATCCACACGGCTTCTTGAGAGGCAATCTAAGAAACGTAGAGCTTCAAAGTCGGCACTCTTGGGTGATGAGATTTCTAGCTTAAGAATGACAGACAGGCATCACAAAACGTCACTCATTGATCTGAGTGACCCCCTCCGGCTTTTCCTGTCGGGTGCTGAGGCCAGACAACTTTTGACTGCAAAGGAAGAAAAAGAGTTGTTCATTCAAGTTCAGGTATGTTGTTGGGACACTTCTGTACCAAGTATATCGACTGTTTGATAGATTACTAAAATTCAATTTTGTGCTACTTATATACTATTGAACAGGAGTTGACAAGATTAGAGGAAGTAAAGCAGAGGCTTCAGTCTCAATTTGATCGTGAACCAACGGTAGTTGAGTGGGCTGAAGCTGTTGGGATGTCTTGTGGGACTCTGCAGTTGCATCTGCATTTAGGTCATAGAAGTCGAGAGAAAATGATCTATTCCAACCTCCGTATGGTGGTGCACGTGGCTAAGAATTATCAGGGGAAGGGTATGAACCTTCAGGATTTGTTGCAGGTCAGCTTTAAAACTTGAGAATAAGTTTCTAGATTAATGAATATAGAAACGAAACATAGGTTGAAGTTGGTACTACCAGTATATATAACGCTAGTACAAGATAATCTGAAGAAGGATGTGTTTTATTATCTGCCTACACGAGCACAGAGTTTCGAATGCGAAATGATTCTCTTTCTTTTTTGATGTTTAATACTTCTGCTGTATGTATATCTAAGTGATGCCAACTGTGATCGGGTATGTGTGACCAAACATTTATCCGTGCTGTCAGAAGTAACTCTAAACATTGTATGTTTCTCTCATTTTGTAGGAAGGAAGTAAAGGCCTTATAAAGAGCCTAGAGAAATTCAAGCCTCATGCAGGTTGCAGATTTTCAACATATGCATACTGGTGGATAAGACAATCAGTTAGGAAGGCTATCTTTCAGCATTCTAAGTCAATTCGTTTACCGGTAACAACCCACTTGTTGCCTTCCTCAACCACAATTCTGTTTTTGTACTGCATCACTTATTTGCATTAAAGCTAGTTCATTTTATAATACAATATTGTTTGCAGGAGAACGTATATAATGCCCTAAGACAAGTGAAAAATGCTAAGGAGGTTCTCATTAAAGAGGGACATCAACCAACAAACGAGGAGATAGCAAAAAAGGTCGGCTTTACTGTTGGGAAATTGGAAAGACTGCTAGTTACCACAAAAACTCCCCTCTCTATGGAAAGGCCAATATGGTCAGATCAAGCTACCACCTTCCAGGTATTGATTTGGTTTCTTTGTAAATTATTTGGATTAAAACAATAATCTAGCAGATCAACTTCCCCGTAAACAAAATCTGGTTTACTGATAACGATAAAAAGAGGAATTCAGATGATTAAATCAGTTCTTAATTTATGTTTGCAGGCTGTCACCGCAGACCCTAAGGTTGAAACCCCTGAACAGGGTGTCTCGAAAGATCTCATGAGGAGGCATGTACGTAATCTTTTAAGTGTTCTACCCCCTAAGGAAAAGCGAATTATTCGATTGCGTTATGGAATTGAAGACGGAGAACAGAAGTCCTTAGCGCAGATTGGTGACGTATTTGGATTGTCAAAAGAGAGGGTCCGACAGCTAGAGAATCGAGCGTTGGACAAACTCAGGAACTTCTTATCTAGCCAAGGTCTAGAGGCTTACACAAATTTACTAACATAGGGAGGTATAGCTACTTACCGGCACACTATTTACCTATCATATGAGCTTTCGGTAATGCTATTGTTTTGATCACCTCCGTGTCTCCGTTCATATTTACTTGGATTTATATTCTGTAATTGATTGTATATATGAATGTCTTCTGTACAACTTTTTTGATTTTCTTGTTGTACTTTCATCAAGAACACATAAAGGCCAAAGATTTTCTGACATTAATTCTCTTGTTATATCTGGTTATTAGTGTTTAGCTTTCTGTATTGAAGGTATCCACTCTAACGAGATTCTTTACTGATTTTTTTTTTTTTTGGTATAAAGTTCATGGGATATGATTAGAATGTCATTGCTCAACTGTCTAAGAGATATTGCTTAGAGTTCACTCCCTGATTTTTGAGTTGTACCAGGTTTTCATTGTTCAATGGAGCACTAGGGGAAAAAATATGATTTTGTATTAATGAAACAATCGAAAATTTCAACAGCGGTGACTGCTAACAACAAAGGAATAAAGAGATAGAACTTAAGATGTTTAATAGCTACAAATTCCTGAATCCATCCGAAACCGGAGAAGAAAATGAAAACCATATAACTAAATTCGGATACATATACTCTGCCTTGCTTGCTGTTATGCATCTTCAAGTCAAGTTTTCAATGATTTTGGAGACGGCAGAAATAGTTCCGAAGGTTGATGATACAACGCCTACTATTATAATCAAAATACAGAGTGACCCCTGCTCAAACAAGAAATAAGTATTTGTAAAATAACAGAAAAAGAAAGGAACTGCAGATATGACATGCAAGATTGGAGGTTTTGAGCATATTGGAAATACCTGCAACCATGTCACTTTACCCCTTAAGATGCTCAGAAAGCAAATACAAGGAAGAATCAAAGTCTGCAAGTAAAAATGTGTTTTTGAATCAGAAAACGATTTCTGTGGACACAGTGAGTTACCAAATGATAAGAAAAGAAACTTAGAACAAAAATATAGTCAATCAAAAACTTACAACAAGCATTGTCAGCAAAGATCCAATCAATGCCATCACCAAACCTGAAAGATATTAACAAAGTTCAGAAAACATAGAAGATATGCTGAAATTACGTATGTTATTCAGCTGAATTTACGGACAGTTCCAGGATGAGACAAACCAAAGAAAGGAATAGTAAGTCCAACGAACAAAGTAGAGAACACCAATACTGTTCTGATTAGGATCGAATACATTGGAGACTTCATATGGCTTGATGGTATCAACTCCTCGATACACATGGCTACCGGTGACATGGTTAGAGCATATTTAGTGAATGGGTTTACTACCTGCAAAAGAATTAAGAAGAAAACCGCAAAACAAGTTAACAACTCCAGGTTCATGAATCGTGATTCTCAGTTTGATCATGTAAAGAAGGAAGAGAATATACCGTAGTCCAGAGAGCGATTTTTGAAGCAACTAAGTCTTGTGGCATGTTAAGAGTGAACTGTGATAGTGTTGACTCTCCAAACATACTATATCCCATCACTGCTACCACTCCATACATCAAGGTAACAATAGTAAAACTGCAATCACGAAAGAACAATCGAGTTTTAGTTAGTAATTCGAATCTCATTATTAACAAGTCAAGCTCCCAATTTCATCAATTTGTATGCAATATCTCTAGGAAGATATACCTTGTTAAGAGGACCGAAGTGTACTGCCTAGGATTAGCCATAGAGGTATAAATATTGGGAAAAACAGCATGACCAGAGTAACAGTAACCATACAGACCAATGGCAACAGGAAGCGAACCAAGATTAAGTGGTACCCCTTTACTGTGAATTCCAACATTGTCAACAATTCCAACCCAGAACAAGCAAACTACAACCAAAATTGAAGCAACTACTCCTCCAGCTGATATGTAACTTAAAAGACTGAGATCTTTAAGCCAAACAGTAGGGAGAACAGCAAGTGTACTGATCACCGCAAAAAGATGCCGCGAGTTCAACGCCAGACCTCCTACACTCAAATGTGCGTTCGGGAATAATGAAGATAAGTTATCACCCTCGAGGATTATGTATTCCACACAACATGCGTATAACTCAACGTATAATATAATCTGCATTGACCATGATAATATTCAATGTAAATGTAATGTTATAGCTAGGGGGTAACGAATCTGCAGCATATGTACTAACTTGAAGACAAGTACTTACAGAAATGATAAAACGACCGGTGGTGCCGAAAGCAGCTTGACCAATATCGGGATAAGTTTCAAGGCCAGGTTCACTTTCCAAGCAGTAACGCAAGAGAATTCCAGTGTAAAAAGAGAGTATGGAGAAGATGAGAAGTATAGATAATCCCCACCATCCACCTTGTTGTACTGCATACGGTGTTGTCAATATGCCAACTCCACATAGAACATTGATTCCTGTAAAATAGAAAATTTTAGTTCTACTTTTACAGTAAAAATAATAATTACTGAACTACCAAAGTAAATTAAAAAAATAATTCAATATGGAACTTTTGATTGACCTTGGTTTCTTACTTTCTGTAGGTGTGGAACAGTGCTCATCTAAGTAAAGGCAATTATTTAAAAGAGATATTATTGTGAGAAAATGACAAATGTAGTGTCGTTTCAGATCTGACGGGGCACAATTTGGACTTTTCAGGCATATGGGTCAGAACTCACTAATAAAAATCTGTAGAACATGCTTCATTATATAAGATCACTATAAAACAATTAACAAGCTGATGAAGTGGGCTGAGATCTAAAACAGAACGAGGTCTTGTCTGTTGGACGTACACCAAACACCCTATCAATGATCCCATCCATAACTTATTTTCCCTGACAGTAATCTATGTTTTCTCCTCACAGGATCTGGGAATACATGCAGTTCTTTTATGGGTACTATTGGACAGTCAAATGATCAATTTGAGCAATGGGGTAGAAATTACCCTCACAGCCTCACCTAACAATTGATTCGACAGCTATTGGATCAGGAGACACCATAATGAGAGAAGGATAGAATTGTATTAGTTTGATTGGGATTTGATTGTTACTACTATTCTCCGCGTTTATGAAACTTCTCGGCCATATGATCATGCGTTGAAATGTTGTTGGACACATGCATCAAGTTCCGTGCCATTTCAACATAGTAGTACTAGCAAGTTGATGTAGTGTTATGTTCCCCAATGTTGACATCCATAATGATAGTGTTTTTTGTTTTAGGTTTCGTGTCGCTGCATATACTTATGCATCAAAAATGATACTTGAACCGCCAGATAATACTACTGAAAAAGTCTGGTAAGCTCGGTTGTTTACCCAACTCACACACACGTGTTTGAGAACTCCTTTCTTGATGTTTTTCTTTTTTCTGGGGCCTTTGATTTGATTTGACCAGGCTCTTTGATTTCGTGGTTACATGATTATTAGATTGCTCAGCAAGCACACTTAATGACCTAAACAAGAAATTATCAAGTTGTTCTTTCCTAATTATCATCGATATGAGTCATCTGTTGCCACCTTATCTATGTGGTCAAACTAATCTCTTAATAGTATGTGTCTAAGAGTGTTAAATAAATTAGATAAGAGATTAGAGTGTAGTTACCATTCATAACAGATTGTCCATAAGTGCTATGGCGAGGAAGCGGTATTTCATGCGAGACTTTGGATGATGGTCTATCTGTCTTCGTGAAAGAAGGCCTTCTAACACTTGGAATAGGAGGAGGAAGTAACGAATGAGAACTTTCTTTCGTTGGTGTTTGTTGACCGTGCGTAGGTAACAAAGGCTTAATCAAATTTGAGAGTATCTCTGGTGTATGTCGCCTTGTTAGTGATGAGGATAAGAAAGAACTCCCAAATTTAGACACTGAAGGTGTCCCTCCCAAAAATCCAATATTTGGTGATGCTAAACTACCATACATATCCATGGATTGCCTGAAATAATTAACAAAATAATAATCCAATTAGGGAAATATAATTCACTTCAAATTTCAAAATTTAATTTTTACTTCTTATAGCATGAACTTAACCATAGGAAATTCATTATCATATTAGAAAACAAATTCAATGAATTACTTATAAATGACACGCTGTCAGTATGTGCCACCTACAATGCTGATGTTCACAAAATCCAGACGTCGATGCGATGTGCCAATGATCTTCTTGCAATTTTTTTATTTCAATTGGAGTACTAGATTTAAGACAAATTCTTGGTTATTTGATTGGTTTATAAAAATTCTTAATCGGTGAAAAAAAGAATCCAATGTCAATACAAAATTCGAAATACACTAGATTATTATGATATTCATCCAATCACTAATTAATAAAAATCAAAGTAATAATTAGAGAGCAAAAACAGAGAATGAAAGTAAATGGTTTATGGTGTGTTGTTCAATTACCTGTAACTCTGTGGCCAAGTAGTGGTGTAAGAACTAGGCCTGTTTTGCTGTTGACTACCTTCCGATGAATTATCAGAAGAATCCGAATCGTTTCCTTCTTCCCCGTCTCTTTCCGATACTCTCTCATCCTCATCTTCACTCTCAATGTAGAAACTTTGGTCTGAGACTGAATTCTTCATATTTTTACCTTTTCTTTCTCTCCAAATTCTAGATAATTGAGAACAAAAGTAGTAGATAAACTTAGAACAATTTAGATCTAATAATTGAGATGCTACTGTAATGATTGATAAAGAGAAACAAAAGTGGTACTACTTTTGGTTTGTCAATAGAAAGAAAGTACTAAAATTCTGTTGAATTTGAAGGAACAAAATTGAACTTACAACTGGGAGTTAAGAACGTCCGAAAGTGTATGAATCCCGAGAATTATATATCAAGACAGAGATCTGAGTAGTATTGGAAAGTGATAATCTGTAGTATCTTTTTGGTTGGGATTTTCCAGAATCTCTGAAGATTCAGATACAGAAAGTAGTGGTGGAATAATCCCCAGAAATATATTATAGAAGAAGAAAGAATTATTTGCTTTTTTTCTTCTCACTGTTCTTTCTGTTTTGTTTCTCTAGTTGTTTGATTTGAATATTTATCATAAGGAGGAAATTTAAACAATGCTCCACGTCACCGATTCGCCAGATACTGGGCAGCACGACATAATTACTGCATACTGCCTTCCTGATTTGAGTTTTACCTCGCGCTAAATAAATACCTCCCCAGAGGTTTTATCTGCGAAACCTAATTGTCCAATGAGTCAAAGACTCAAGAGTGTCCATAGAGAAACCGAACTTAAAATTTTCGAAATATACCCTTCTTCCTTGTTGTAAGGAGGATTCGTTTTTGTGTCCCAGAAACTTTTAAATCGCTCATGAAATAGTAAGAGCCCACGACCCTTTATGGTGTGTCTGCTTGGAGGAAATAAGATTAGAGGCAGGCGGACTTAGGAGGGCTGATATTTTTTTTAAAGCTTGGGTAATTAGTTTTTGTCAACCGGCCGTGGGTTATAACCCCAAAGGTGTCACTATCCAATAACAAAAAATCCAACAAAACAAATTTGTCACGAAAAATTCATTTGAACCCAAGTGTCTAAACTACCCTCCCTTAAACCGCTCACACTCATTTATTTCTCCCTAATTCAATTCGAAACGACATTATTTTCCTCTTCAACCACTTCCAAAATTTCAATAGTTCCCCAATTTCAAAATCATCAGAAAAATCTCCTGAAAAAACAACATCATATTAATCTTCATCCATATCATCCTGATCGTCATCGTCATCAACATCATCCTCGTCATCATCATCTGCATCACAACCAGTACATTAAGAATCAGAATCGAAAACTGAATTTCTGATTCTCAAACGGTTGTTCATCATCATCAGTAGATATACTAAGTTTCCCACATCCTCCTTCTACTATTAACTCAGATTTTCTATTCAATTCTCTAACAATTTCAACCTAACCTAACATCTAAACAAAATCACTGAACATCATTCAAAATGGTGAAAAAAACAAGAGAAAAAGAAAGATAAAAAGATCAACAATAAACTTAATAAAACAGATCCAAATCCATGGCCTACCGATTTGAGTTGTTAAGTCGCCCAATCTGTCTCCGAATACTGATCCCTCAATAATAGTAGTAGTTTGTTCCATAATCATTTCATCCCGCCCTATCGATTTCAGTAACATTTCAACACATTCCGAGGATGTAGCTTCAGACCAAACATTTACGCCTTGAGATGGAGCAAGATTCGGCAGCAGTTGAACTAAAAATGATGAAACCAAATTTGTTTTCAACATAAAATTTGTATTTCACCAACACAACTTCAACGAAGAAACCAAAAGCACCAAATTGAAAAAACTAGGAAAAATTTAGTTGAAACCAAATTTGGTTTCAACATAAACGTATTGTTTCACCATTAAACTTTGGTTTCACGGTAAAAAGTAGGAACAAATCAGATGAAACCAAATTTGGTTTCTATAAAACTTATTGTTTTCACCAACACAAAAATTGGTTTCAGAGTTGTTTAGTTTTTCTAAAATTTGATGAAACCAAAAAAGGCACAAATCAGATGAAATACACCAACACAACTTCAACGAAGAAACCAAATGCATCAAATTGAAAAAACTAGGAAAAATTTAGTTGAAACCAAATTTGGTTTCAACATAAACGTATTGTTTTACCATTAAACTTTGATTTCACGGTAACAAGTAGGCACAAATCAGATGAAACCAAATTTGGTTTCTATAAAACTTACTGTTTTCACCAACACAAAAATTGGTTTCATTGTTGTTTAGTTTTTCTAAAATTTGATGAAACCAAAAAAGGTTTCATCATTTATTTTATTCCAGATGAAAAAAAAATGATGAAACCAAAAAAAAAAAATTCATCATTTTTTAGACATTCCACCAACACAAACACTGGTTTCAACGTTTTTTTAGTTTTTGTAAAATTTGATGAAACCAAATTTGGTTTCATCATTTTTCTGACGTTTCACCACCAAAAAACCCTAATTTCAACAATGATGATGTATCATTATTTTTTGATGATGATTTTCGACGATGATGATCTGGAGGTGTTGGTAATGTTTGTAAATGATAGAAGGAGGAGGAAGAGGTGTTGGTGGTGGTGGATCTGGACATATAGTGGTGGAGGAGAAAAAATAACGAGGAAGAAGCGATGGGGAAGGAGGAGGTGTTGTTGGTGGCGGATCTGGACATAGAAAGAGAAGGAGGTACTGGTGGTGTTGGTGGAGGAGACGGAGGTGCTGTTAGTGGCAGATATGGGTGACAAAATTTATTATTGGTGAACATAAAATCAAAATAAAAAAAGAGAGAGGTGTTGGTGAAAGAGACGAAGGTGTTGTTGTGGCGGAGGAGCTATTGTTGCTGCTGGTGATGGTGGCGGAGGAGCAAAGCTATTTCCTCAAAAGGGAAGCCAATAAAGCTTCTAGACCCGCTTCGGCTGCTGGTGATGGTGGTAGGGGGGAAGAGGAAGAAGAAGAAGAAGAAGAAGAAGAAGAAGAAGAAAAAGAAGAAGAAAAAAAAAAGGGTAAGGATGAAATGAGAAAGAAGAGAAAGAAAGGGTAAGGATGACATTTTAAAAAAATAGTAAAAACTAAATTTAACCAATATTAAAGGAAATGGGATTTTTATTTTATTTTTAATTCAAATGGTTTTTATTTATAAAAGATAATATGGGAGGAGTTTTCGTATGAGAAGAATGGTCACCTTGGTTTTTATTCCATGTTATATTTTGTCAAACCCAATATTTAATTGAAAAAATGAATTGTCCTTGTGGACAGAGAGGACCGCCCGAGATAAAACCCCGGTTAGTCCTCTCAAAGGGTCGTCCTTGATTAGAGGGAAAATGGGAATATAATTCTACAAAAATAGGAAAATTTAAAATCCCATAGGAATTAGTGGGTTTAGGATTTTCTCAAATGAAACACAGAAAATCTATGACGTATTCGTATTGACGAGGTATCGAATTTTGATAGTTGGAATGTTTGGAATATGTATCGGATACTCCATTTAAAGTATCTATCTTTTTTAATTACGGAAATGGTAGGGGATACTTTGGAATACCTTTTAGATATTTTAGAAAGGCGATACTTCCTATAATTTAACATTATATCCTTACACATAATTTAAAATACTTTAGAAACTCACATAGAAATTTGTATTGGTCGTATAATTATATAAACAGCTAGATCTTATGACTTATTCATTATAAATAGTCGTAAAAAAAAGAAAAAAACTTGAAAATATTGTCAGAGTTAAAACTATATGAAAAAAGAAAACAAAATGTCATTGTTAGTGAAGATGCATTCGATCCACTTGATGGTGTTGGAAAATTTGAAATTTTAAATGTTTCATTTGACAATCCAGAACTAAAAACGGTGTTCTTTAATGAAAATAATATTAATGAGTAAACAAAGTACATTTAGTTAGATAGTTTTTATCTATTTTTTAATGTTCTTTCAAATATAGTTTTTGTTAGTTTTCTTTTTTTTTTATAATATTTTATTTCATGTAGTTTTTCTAATAGAATCACTATTATTATACAAAATATTATTAATCAATGTGCATATCCCAACATATCCGTATCGGTGTTTCATAGATTTTTCACTCATTAGAAAAATAATTTTTAGGAATGAGATTCTATTCTCACTATCCAAACACACTGTTAGTGCTTTCGGATTTGAATACACACAACTAGAAGTAAAATCTACAAAATATCCCGTTGTTAAAGCATATGTCACTTGAATTTTGTGCACCCATCATGGGATAGAAGGTTTTTTATTTTTCTGAAGCAGGAAAGTTGTGGTACATGGCATTCGTCCAAATTAGATTGTCCATCCGACCATGTTGCGTTCCCATAAAAGATGCATACACCCTAATGGAATCTATAGACACCTAAAATTTGATGCATGTAGTAGGTGCACAAATTATTTTACTTATCTTCTACTTCACTAATAAATAATATATTAGTAAATGAGATTTATTCTTACGAAGAGCAAGGTGTTTTAGTTGCCCAACGTCACAAAAGGGGTTGTTTTAGATTAATAATAACTAACAAAGTGATTAAAAGTAATTAAGTTGCAAGCAATTGAGAGAAACATGATCGAGGAATCCTTATTCGTTACTAAAAAATCATTAAATTAGTATACTCATATACTCTTTATTAATCATAGATTATCACCAACCGTGGGAAAACTAGTACGAAAAAAATAATAAGAGGGAGGAGGTGATGATGTGCATATATATATATATATATGTTAATCATGGAAATCCATGTTGGATTAGGAAATTGATCTGAAAGCTCAAAAAAAAAAAAACGTCTAGTGCCACCATAATTTTTTCATGCTCACAAGCTAGCATTCCTAACGAGAACATGGACACTTATTAACCCCGAGTAGGGTTAATGATAAGGGTCATATATCTCAATACTCGGAAGCATAAGCTAAGTACCTCTTCTTCTATTTTCAAAATTGTAAGTATACATACATAATTGCTATAAACGTATTATCACCGTCTAGTGTACCGCGCAACATTATTGTTCCTCACTAAGCAGGGGACTGAATGTAGATGGTGTTTGTATGACAAAGGCTAGAATTGCGAAATCGCCCTCTTCCTAACAACAGAAGCATATAAATATGCGCACATATTTATGCGCATATTTCTGGCTTTATATCAAAAAAATGAAATATTGTATTTCTATTTATACCGCAGGCGAATTAAGAATGCAGTCTCTACAAATGGATACGGGCGTTCCATACTGACTCCGTAGTCTCTCTAAACGTTTACAATATTTATGTCATATAGAACCAGTTTCAAGTCGCATAAATTCCACAACGGAATTCCTTGAACTTGTTTCGAATGTGTACCGTTGTTCCAATAACATCTATCTATTCTGAAAATAGCTCATGTCTGATTTACGAGAACGCATTCTAGCTTAACATCTTGCTCGCAGGGAGCTCATCACAATTCGATGTCTTATCCTTAAATATATGCTACTTTAGCATTTTACTCAAGGACGTGTCACAAATTATGAGTCATTCCTCTTGGACTCCACAGAATCAAAGAGCAATCCCAAAGGATGCGTTTTTTATCACTGCGCTAGGCTAACCTTCACATCTCCGCGCTAGGCACCAAGGCCAGCGATTGCTTACTAGATAGCTTTTTAAGGGACGCACCACATCTTCCCACTAGGCACCAAGGCCAGTGCTAGATTTCTAGGAAGCGTCCTTAGGGGGGCGCCACATCTCTGCGCTGGCACCAAGGCCATCGTTAGCTTCACTAGGCAGCGTTCTAGAGACGTGCCACTTCTCTTCTCCGTGCTGGTACTAGTGCCAGCATTAGCTCCTCCTTCTCAGTGCTGGCCTAATGCTAACGCCAATTCTATATGGCTATTTATCAAGCTTTCTTGCTTTGATTCTTAAGAACGCCACCACTGGCCCTTGGGAACTTTCATGTAATCTTGATTTCAAATACTTCCAGTAACATCTAAGATGATACCAAGCCATTAAATTTACTCCATGTTACTCTTATGCTAGTACATGACCATTAAGCTTACTAGAACCGACAGTGATCAGTCAGTTTATTAATTCAGTGGATCGCGTAACTTGCCTCACTAACTTAGTAAGTTATTAACTTAACTTAATAAATATAATGGTGGTCCACGACTCCACTTAATACTACGAGATATCAAATAAAACACATGGGGGGATTCTCATTTGGGTATTGGTATGGCGGTCTACGACAATCGTGCATTGTAGCAACACATCCACGAACAATAAGTTAATAAGTAGGGGGGAAATTTAAGAGAAGTTGAGAGTATGAGGAATAGTGGTCATACAAATCTTCCTTATTTTTTGTACAAGACCCCACTACAACCTCCACAATCCTCACTTCTCCACTTCTTTTGTAACTTGCACCACTTACGAGAAATCAGTGTGTTTCCTATCAAACTATAAATAGATGGCTTCATCTATTCAAGAGAGAATCAGAGATTTATCCCAGAGATAATCCATTCTAAGATTACACACTATAATTTTTCAATCACAAAATGATATCTCAATCTTCTTTGCTTACGTCTTCTAAGATCAACCCAATCATCTCCACTTTTGTGACCGAAACAGGACTTGAACGACTATTTCTTGGTTTGACTTGTCCTATTCAATTTTGATCTCTAAAACCTACTGAAAGTACTCGTTTGCAGTACATTTATTTTCAACCTAAAACACTCATGCTCAAATACCGTCATATAGATTTTTGAAAATAAAAAATAACATAAAAACCCGTCAAAAATACCTAGCTCACGTATCTGCCTCGATCACTTGACCCTTTGAGATTTATGTCTTGCCTCGGACACCTGACCCTCTGAGGAAATTAAAATTTCTTGAGTTTTCCATCAATGGCTTGACCCTCCGAGGCAACTAAAAGTTCATGAGTTTTTCCTTGATGGCCTGACCCTCCGAGGAAATTAAAAGTTCATGAGTTTTCCCTCGATAGCTGACCCTCCGAGGCAATTCTAAACTTGTTTCTCTCATAATTTCTCCATACGATGTCGGAATGACCTCATTCTTTCACCATTTGCTTCGTATTCTCGTTCTCCTCGACATAGTGAGAAGAAATCCTGGACTTTTTCAAGCTCCACTGGGTCTTTGGTATTTCTTCCTTTATAACACTCCATTTCCACTTCTTTTAGAGATGTAACCTAATGACATAAAGTATAAAAGTAATAATAATACAAGGTAATTCACACAAAATCTAGCAAATAAATGTAATAAAAAAATGATAAAAATATGTAAACTATGCATTTATCAACACCTAACACCAAAGGAGATTATGATATAGGACATTTATTATATTTCAAATTTTTATTTTTGTTAATAAAATATATAATTTTTAGTATTTTATTATTTTAAAATAAGTACTTTTACTATTCAAGTTAGTATCATCAATTAATTGAGTTTCTTAGGATTAAAGGTCTTTTATTTTCCTATAAAAGGAAACAAGTTACACACGTTATTCGATGAAAACATGAGTTGATTTTGGTTATCCCTATTTTCTATATTTCATGTTTTTGCTCTCCGTCGAGTGGCGTCAGAATCATGTCTTCGATCCTCTTGTCCTTTTTTATCGCATTCATCTCTTCTATCTATTGAGATCTTTATATCTCTTCGTCTAGTTTATCAACTATCTTTATATTATTCAGTTGAAAAGACAAAATAAAAAAATTCGCTATTTTGCTTCCATTACCAGCCTAACCTAATCAACTTCCTTCCTTGCCTATCTTCTTTTTCAAATTTTTATATTTTTTGGTTCAAATTCCCGCCTTATCTTTTCTACAAAGTTCCTGATGTTGTTTTTAAATAGTGGTAAAAGATTTGTTCGCTGAGACTTGTGAAGATTCGTTTTGGACCTAATTTTGATTTAAACTAGAAAATAAGTAAAAGATTTTTAGGAAGAACGGGAACTCAGGATTCCACCAAAATCACTTCTGAATGATTTCTACAATGATTCTTTAACAATTATAGCTCTTTTATTGACTCTGTTTCTTTGCCAAAAGTAGATTTTTAAAATATTAATTGTAAATCACAAGCATGGCGCATCAAAATCTCTTAAGTCCCAGCATACACCATCAAACGAAATCACAACTAATTAAGAAAAATCATAAATCAATTAAAATCAATGCAAAAGTCATTAAGAATCAAAAATATTTACCATTCATTCATGAAATATGGCTTCCTCCATTATCCCAGTGGTTGAGTTTAGCTAGACATAGCTTTCTTAAAAGCCATTAAAATATTAAAGAAAATAATAATTTCTATCTGTCAGAAGTTCTCCTCCAAATTGTATCTAGGCTCCCCTTTATATAGGCTTTGGTAACCTCCATTTCCTTTTGATTCCTTATCCAATTAGGAGACTTAACCTCCTCAAAAACCAACAAAAACCCTAATTTTCACGTCAAAGGCGAGCCCAAAACGCTTCCTTATTTCTCTTCCTGCGCAGGCCCAATAAGGCCCAACAGATACCAAATCCAAGTTGGTTTCACGGTTTTGCTCATAACTTTTTCATACGAACTCGGAATAACCTCAGTTGGCTTCGCCTTTCAATTATATAGAGGATGGAGGGTAGAAATCCTGGATTTGAATGAGATACACTAAGTCTTTAGCAATTCTTCCTTATAGAGCTCAATCTCACTTCTTTCAGAGATGTAACCTAATAAAAAACATAAACTACAAAACTAATAATAATACACAGTAATTCACATAAAATCTAGCAAATAAGTATAAGGAAATGATACTTAAAATATGTAAATTATGCACTTATCAGTTCCCTCGCAATAATCCATAAAAAAATAACCCACTACCTATTTGTCTACACCCTTAATTATCATTTATCACTTTGTTACAATTTTTTCTTTGAGTTTGCTTTGATCAGTCTTTATCATGGGAAACAAATTTCACATTATTTTTCACATGGATGAAACAAATATTAAGGTAATTATTGATTAATCTTCTTTGGAAAATTATATGTCTACTGAGTTAGCTTCATATTTTAAAGACATAGATTTTGGTAGTTGGATTCCAATGGTAGTTTGCTTTTTTTCCACCTGAAAGAATACTCTGATGGAGCTTATTTCGAGATATTATCCATAAATCACTACGACGTAATTTTTATAAAACCATGACTTTCTGATAGTCTTAATGGTGCTCTTTTTAGTATAGAGACACACAATTTTAATTTAATATCCTATGATACACGTTATCATATATTTGGGTTTGCCTGTTCCTTTCTCATTATCTCTATACATCGAGGAACCACCAAAACCAAAGATGACACAATAAAATATTTCTACAAGTATTTTTAGCTACTTACAATACCTTCAGTCAATAATTATGTATGATTGTCAAGATAGGGTGCCATGCACGCAAGAGTACTACATCTTTGCACGTCCGCGTTAAAATTAGTCATTCTGGTCAATATTTTATGTTCACAAAGATGTGGTGCATAAATTTGAAGTTACCAACATACTCCAACTATCTTATTCATCGGACGGGTCATTTGCAATACCTGGAGAACTCGAAGTTGACTTTTTATCAAGGTGACAGGCATGATATATGTCATGTTTTTTCGTATTTTATCAATTATGAAGAACTTTTTTCAAGATTTCGGGTCTAATATAGGACGTCTATTAAATTTAGGATTTATACTTTTGTTGTTAGGTATTAGTTTAGAATAAGTGTTTCTTACTTTTAAGTTAAGGTTAATAGAGTTTCTTAGGAATAGACTTCTATTGTTTCCATATAAAAGGAGACAAACTTATTTTAATTTTACACATATTATGATTATTCAATGAAAACATGAATTGATCTCAATTATCCTCTTTTCTACTTTATTTTTCATATTTCACACTTTTATTCTCCGTCAGGTTACAATATATAGATTGGTCATACAAAAACTATTAACTTCTATTCGGACTATAAAAAATTAATCACAAAGTGACGAAAGAAAAACCAAAAATAGGAAAAAAAAAGATATAGATACTCGAAAGTAAAAAAATATCTATATGATATATTTTTAAAAGTAAGAGGATATGTTTGATCAAATCGATTGGAGAGCAGGAATATCTGGAGCAAAGAACCAAGAACGAACAAGAGGATAATTACCATGGAGGTAGGAAAGGGTCTGTATACATTGAGGATGGGAAAATGAAAAATGGGAAGATGTCAACTACACCGCCACCAATTTTCATACAGTGCACCAAAGTGAACTAAGGTACTGATTTTAACAACTAAAGATAATGAGTTTATTTTTAGATTTTGAATAATATTTAATGATTCAAGGAATATTTTTAGATTTTTTTCAAATCTAATTTGTTTATTTTTTAAAAAACAATAAATTAAGTGAGAAACACCAAAAACATCATGAAGCGGAAGAAGATTAATTGTACTTGAATCCCCAAGTGTGTGAATTCCATGTATGTACACTCCTACGTAAAAAGTCAATATCCCACGTAGACCACCACATCCGCAAATCAAAGAATTAGTGAAGAACACCAAAAACCTGCCAATAAGATGACGATATATAGTGTCCACGTGAGTCTCCATGTGCATACGTGCACTCTATGTACTTGTGCCCATACTAGAAAAATTATTTGATGAAGGCGATAACCCTTAATTTTGTATACTAAAAATATTTTTACCTCTTCCTAATCAAATTATTTTACAATGAATTTA
Source organism: Papaver californicum (assembly GCA_023531435.1). Taxonomy (NCBI): domain Eukaryota; kingdom Viridiplantae; phylum Streptophyta; class Magnoliopsida; order Ranunculales; family Papaveraceae; genus Papaver; species Papaver californicum. The sequence continues at coordinate 4,114,384 of JAJJMC010031261.1, read as the reverse complement.
ATAATTTTTGGATTTATTTTTATGGATGTAGAAGACGAGTAAAATAAGATATTTATCTAATATCTAAAATCTTTAATATATTTTTCTAATATCCAAATTTAGATATTTTGTCCAAACTTCTTTTATTAGTGTAAGTGACTCTTATGTTATTGATTAAAATACCCTTCTTTTTTTATATGATTAATCTATAAGAGATATGTGTTTTATCATTTTCTTACTTTTGTTATTTCGTCCAAACTTTTTTTATTATTATAAGTGACTCTTATGTTATTGATTAAAATACTCTTCTCTCTTTATATGACTAATCTGTGAGAGATCCGTGTTTTATCATTTTCTTACTTTTGTTGTTGTTTGAGTTTCAAGATTAGTAATAAGGATTCTAATTCTTCTTCTTCCAACCGACTTGAATCATTTTTCATCATCATCGTTATATTATAAATATTCACCACAAGATGATTGAAATTAATAAATGCAAACAAACCCTTTTGTTCTTGGATTAGAGATGAATTAATGATGACAAAAAAAAAACTAGTACAATAATAAATAATTGAGATGCAATTAATGAAAAGAAGAGACTAATTTGGGTTTTGGTTTTAAATCTATAGCTACTCTAATTTATTCTCCTTTCTTTCTGTTTGTTGTTTTTATTTTCCCTCGAAGAGTTCGAGGAATAAAACGAGAAAGAAGATCTCAATTCCTTACAGAAAAAACCCAAATCTAAGAATCCAAGCTATGTTCTCCGCTTCCTTTGTATTTCTAAACCGGGAGTACTATTTTTGTTCAGGGTACGATAAAGCTTATTAAACTATTTTTTTTTTAATGTTATATAATTCATTGATATATACCGAAATGTCTTTTTTTTTAATTATAAAATGCTTTTCATTTTGTATGATTAAACTTGAACGAACCCAGGTTATCATGAATCAAACCTGGATGAAACCAGATTCATCCTGTATATTCTGATAAAAAAAAATTTTTGTTCAAGATGTAATTGGTTTTATCCTGCATATTTTGATAAAAAATATGTATTCATCGGGATATAACTGGTTTCATCCTATATATTCTGAAAAAATATATTTTTTTCCAGGATGTATCTGATTTCATCCTGTATATTCTGATGTAAGATTATATGAAATTGTCTGCAAGAAATAGTATAGGCTAATATGAGTAAATTTTTCAAACTAACTGACCTGCAATTAAGATATACATTCGTAGACTAATATAGATTCAAAATTTAATTTTCATATACAAATGTATTCATATACATATATAACTTTTTGTACTATTAGGCTTTAGGGGCTTGCTACATTTCTCATTGCAAAGTTTTCCTTTTTTGTACTATTAGGCTTCAGGCCTTTGGTTTTAATTGAGTGTCCTTCTTGTTTTTTCTTCCTATAATAATCATAGTTCATTCACATAATGACCATTATAAACTTGGATGAAACCATTTTCATTCTGTTTTAATCCTAGTTGTAACCATTTTTCATAACCGTTGTTTGCTATCTTTTCAACAAAAGATATTTTTTTTCCTCTTCAATCCAACGAGCAACAAAATCTCCACCAACCTGCAACCATGCAAACATAAAATATTATCACTTATATTTAAGATCTAACTAGATGCACCCAATAATAACACAAGATGTATCTGAATGCATTCAGTAGAAACAAAAAATTTACATCTAGTAATAACACAGGATGTACCCAGGTGCATCCTGTGCATTTAGGTTGAAACCAGGTTCATCTTAGTTTAAACCTAGATGAAACTATACATCATGTGTTATTTCTATATGGAAGATACAAACCTAATTTCCCAATTTAACACAGGATAAATCCAAGTTCACCCCAGTTTAAAACTTGATGAAATCATGTTCAAGTTCCACCCAATTTAAACTAGATCATCCCAGGCTCATTCCAATCAAAGTAAACATATAAACATTTGTTATAACAAGTGCAAATACTTAAAGCATTGTATTCACATTTTATATTTATAAATAAATCTAAAATATATATACAAGTGCATCAAATTTTTAACTAAGATGAAACCAATTTGAAATCAAATGTACCCAATAAGACAATTAGGGTCAGGAAACTTACCTATTTGAGCATATTCTTCATTTATCATCTAGTGAAATTGATTTAACAGAAAATCCTAAATCTCTTAATTTATAAATTCAAGAAATTTTAATTAAATTAGGTCATTTGAGGAAAAAAATCATGGTCCATAGTGTTGGTGTCGACGATAGTGGCGTTGGAGTTGCTGACGGTGGCGGTAGTAACAATGATAAAAGGTTGTGAGGGTGGTGGAGGTGGTAACCTTAGGGAAATTGATGGTGATAAAAGTGAGGAGAGTTAGTGGTGGTGACAACATTTTATTACAATATATATGAAGGAGAAGATGACTAGTGTTGGTGATGTTAATGGTGAAGGATATATGGAGAGGAAGGTGATGATGATGATGTCGTTTTATGGTGGTGATGCTGGAGAGGATTTATTATAAATGAAGGGAGTGTAATATCGATAGGGCTGCACAGGAATCACCTCGAAAAACCGTACCCGCCCGAACCCGACACAACCGTGGGTTTTTAAACCGAACCCGCCCGTAGCGGGTTGGTATACGGTTTTGAAAATAAAAAATACGTTCATGATGGGTCGGTTTACGGGTTTAGTATAAAAACCGCCCGAACCCACCTGTATAAACCGAGTTTTTTTAGCCATTGATTAATATTACCAATTTTCATCCTAGACATCCATCTAAAGAAGAAACCTAACTAAAAAAAAACAGTCTAAACATAATCTTTCTATTCATTTCTCTTGTTCTTCACTTCACGCCACTGGCCGCTCTGTTCAACTCCATCTCAGGCTCATTCAATTCACGACGATCTCTAAACCATCATCACCTTCTCACTAATTTCTATTCAAACTCACAACAACAAATTCGTTTCTTGCCTGTTTACTTTGTCACGGTTTCACGACCATCTCAGCTCTTATCTTAATCGTTATATTTCTTCTTTGAACCCAATGGCTTCACGACAACAAATTAGGTCCACTACAAACTCAGACAAAAACCCATTTAACTCAAATTCATCCTTGTTCTTCACAGACTCTTCACTTATTTCTTCAATTGCCACCTTCAACTGCAAAGCTTCTCATCTCAAGCTCCATCACAGAGTCAAACCCATCTACTCTATCTTCTCAAGCAAATATCTTCTGCTCTGTTTCTCGTTTCTTATCTTTGCTACGAACTCAACAGCCAGAACCCATTGCAGATACAATTCCTCAGTTTATTCTCTCGCTGCCTATAATCCTTCTTGTTTTCTCCTTCTCTGCCATTTCACATACCCTCTCTCACTCCGGCCACATCACCACAGAGAAGTCAGTGCAATACGGTTTAACCCGCAAAAAAAACCCGAACCCGCTCGAACCGACTCGGGCTGGTTCGAAACCGACCCGCCTATGGACGGGTTGGTAGTTGGTTTTGATTTTCAAAAACCGCCTATAGACGGGTTAGTAGTTGGTTTTAATTCAAAACCGAACCGACCACCCGTTGTGCAGCCCTAAATATCGATGTAAGAGGAAAATGCAACTGAAGGAAATACTTTTTTTGCTTAGGGGTATAATAGTCAGTAGAAGAACAATACGCCACCCATCTATTTTATCCAACCCAATATTTTAACCATCTAGTTCAAACATTTTTAATTTTTTTCTAGGCATGTGACCCATTTTTTCATTATTTCATAGGATAAGAATTTTATTTGATTAACTAGCTTATTGTATACGGTAATGTAGGTGCACATACGGTGCTCGAACGTTGGGTCATAGGTAGGTAACATGTTATCACACTGATTTTGCTGTATGGGTTAACGTACATAGAATGTATAAAATGTATATATTAACATTTTATGTAGGGTTTTACATTGATCGTCTTCCTCATGCCTTATTGTTGCTCAAGGATAATATGAAGATTGTTTTCACTTAGATGCCTATGCATCTGGACATTTTTAGTTATTTTATCCTTTATGAAAATCAAAAGTATTTAGGTTTTGTGGAATTTTATAAAGTATCCCTATTTTAAACTGTAACTAAAAAAGTGTCCCCATTTTTTTTCAGCTATTCTAAAGTGTCCTTATTTTTACCTTTTTTTGTCTCATTTTTTTTTTAAATAATAAATTTCTTTTTAAGTGTTAGGTGACGGTTATCTTGTATGGAAAAAGTCATAAAACCCATGAATCAGTTGAGGGAACCGACTTGACCACATCTTCTTTGTAGGGAGAGTAAATGATTCGACGATCCTGAGCTGAGATTTACGAACCTAAAAGCGGCATAACTATCCTGAACCGGATTCGATGAACTTGAAAAGTATTACAGAAGGTTGATTCTCCACTAACCAAAAACTCCAAAACACTTAGGAATGCTGAAACTTTTAGGGAGATAATGTAACGAACCTAAAAACGATAAAACAATCATGTGCTTGGCTCGGCGAATATGTAAAGTGTTGAAGAAACTTTTGGGTGGAGAGGAATTTTAGAATCCCAAAATGTCTATCAGAGTATGGAAACTAATGTAAATCTATGGTGGTGGTACTCCAGTATCTCGTGATATATTGACTTTGTCAACGAGGAAATGACAAATATTATGGTCTTGACGGAATCACTAACTGTGGGATAGTTTAGAAAAATTCAACAAAAAATTAAGAGCACTTTACTAAATCAGTTTTACGAATGGGGAAATTTTATGATAATACTCATGGGTTTTTAATGCCAATTCAATATTATTATTATATTTTAATTTGTTTTTGATTAAGTAAAATGAAATTAAATTTGTATTTTATCTTATTTAAATTTTTTTTATCTTGTACTATGAAATTGAATTTCTTATTTTTATGTTTATATTAAGCCAATTTGGATGTTTGAAGCTTTTTTTAAGAATATCCACAAATAACAAACTAAAAAGAAAAAATATTAAAAATAATAAAATTAAATTAAAAATGGAAATAAAATATTTAAATGGACATATAAGTAAAATTTACGAAACTTAAAACCTTAACCCATTTGATCTTTCATGGATTGGAAGGCGAATAGTATCTATGGGTTTAGTTTGAGAAAAATTCGAAAACCAGAAGGATCGAAAAGGTGAAATAAAAAAAAAAAAGGCTGAGACGAAAACCCGAAATTAAAAGAAGATGATGAGATTACAATCACGAAAGTGCCTAAGATAGTGTATAAAATGTTTCCTAGCTTTTGTAAACTCTATTTCATTGGTTTCATATTATTATTATTTTCTCGTATGTATGAGAGTGTTGGAATCATGTAACAATAAACAACAAAGTTAGACAAGATAGTAGTTATTTCTGGGATGAATTTTAACTGAGCTCGAGATTAGCTTTTATAGGATAAAAGAAACCAAATAAGGAAAGTTTAGGGTTTCTTATAAAACAATTCAAGTTTTCTTGCGAAACAATTCAACACACAATGTCGACATAATTTAACTAAAAAACTGAAAGAGAATCCTCCCATAAATAAAACATGAGAGGAAATATTTGTAATTAATTTCCTTAAGAAAAACATTCAAAAATATAATTCAAACACAAATAGATCATGGTTAATATCCATATCCACACAAGCAGAAGCTAACGTGAGCATAGTCCGGCCTCCCATGTATACCCAATGTGGGAATTTAGTTATAAAGAGGATACCAATTACCCATCTTTAGTCTAAGTAATACGATACTAAAGATCACTTATATAAAAATGAATAAGTATCTTTAATGACATTTAGATCCTAAAATCAACTCTAACTAAAATCAAACAAATTATTATTTTTTTTCCAGAAAAAAGTTACTATCACTTTTTTATTTTAGTTTTGTTTTACAAATTATATTCCTTCAATCACTGGAAAAATACCTTGTTTGTCCGACGCGACGCAGAGCACCTACAATCGCTAATTGTTATCTATACTACTTATAAAGCGAATTGTCATTTGAACAGCTCTTTGAAGCTGCAAATTTGGGATTTCCTAATTTACCCTTGCTTTTTTGTTTTTTAATCCTGGCGAATTTGAGGGCTACCAAAAACTAATTAGGGGCGACTAATAAGACAAAATAAGGTCATTTTGAAGTAATCTCAATACATCCCTTATCCATCTATTTTCTATAATGGCTAATCTACCCTTGCTTAATTAGTGTTAATTTTGATTAATTTGGTTATTAGAAAATGATTTTAGTTAGTTTTGGATTAGAAATCGAGAGTGTTTTAGATTGATTTTTCGAGTTTAGTTTTGTACAATCGGTAGGATCGTGATTTATTTTCCTACCGATTGTACAATCGGTAGTTTAATGGAGTACTTAAACTACCGATTATGTAAGTTGCCCCAAATTGAATTTCTCAAAACTTCCAAAATTTCGAACTCTTCCTCTTTCACAATCGGTAGGTATTGAAAATTTATATCTACCGATTGTAAACATATAATGAATTAAACTTTAAATTTTTTAACTTTGTAATCGGTAGTTTAAAGATCAATTTTATCTACCGATTATAATGGTTTTGTTGTCCAGGACTTTTATTGCAACAATCGGTAGTTAGTGAACATAAATAACTACCGATTGTGGATAATCGGTAGCACGAGAAATAAATAACTACCGATTGTATGTTATCGGTAGTTTAGAAACATAGTTATCTACCGAATATGTCGATTTTACTTAACATCTAACTTCGTAATATTATTTCAACATCCGGAGAAAAACTTGTTCAAATAAACTTACTGCATATTGTTCATTAAACATGTTTTAAAAAAACTAAAAAAATCCGAATTAAACGAAACAAAACACATCATAGAAGTTCAAATTGACCAATCTCATTGATCTCATGAAATTCTTCCACTCCTTGTTACTCTGCACTTGGTCCTAGTTTCAACCGGCTTCTTCTTCTTCTTCTCGTCCCCCTTAGGATCAGCCCGAAGTGGACCTATGTACTCTCCAGCTTCATTGTAGTATGGGTTTATGCTTGACAAGTCTTTGTCCCTTAAAATGCACCGAGGATCCAAAACATAGTAAGTTGTCTCGAAATCGGTTGACGAATTGATTTCAATGGTTTTTGACTCCTCTATCACCATCTTTTCCTTTCCCTTCTTTGGTTGTTTAGGTAAAGATTTTGGAGCCATTTTCAATGGAGTACTTAAGGGTAAAAGGAGTAGAAGAATCGGTAGAGGAAAAGAAATGAAAAAAGTTGATGTTTTAGTTGAGAATAAGTTGAGCCACTAATTTCTTCGAAGTTGGAGAGTTAAAATGTATTGGAGGTGCATAAATGAGAAGAGGTCACCCTCCTTATATAGATTATAGTCTTAACAGCTCTTTTTTTCAAAAAAAAAACGTTGAGGCCTGGTGTAACAAGAGTGTACAGAAAATATGTACACTAAGTTCGAACTAATATAAAGAATCGAAAGTTTTGGGTACACCATAATCTACCGATTCTCACAATCGGTAGTTTAAGAAATTATTAAACTACTGATTATAATAAGTAGCCCCAAATTGGATTTCTTAATTGTTTTTATAAATCATTTCATTGAATCGAAAAGGCATACATCGCGTAACATTAAAGGAAATAAAATATAATAAATCAGTAGATAACACTTAAACACTTAAGAAAACCTTTTATCAAACCTTTAACGGGTCGTATGACGACCGGGACGACGTTTTCACTTCTTCGGAGAATAATCAATACAAAAGAATTGTATTATTCCATCACCCTTAGGATCTCGAAATGAGGTTTGTACCTGAAATATGAACGTTTCCATCTTCTCCATTCCTCCAGAGATCTGGTAACAACTTCATCATCAGTTTCATTCCTACTTCTTCTTTCATTCACCTTAGCGGTTAAAGAAGAAAATTCTAGTACTTCCTTTGTAATTTCCATATATCGATAAAAAAGGCATGCTCTGTTCCGGTTGTTGGGGTTACCGGTTTCGTTACAAAAGTTAGCATGGATATGTTCTAACCGTTGCATAACCATTGCATGCTCGTTGAACCATTCATCCGAAGTTCATGACCCCTTGCTGGATAATGTAATACTATGTTTCGACATAGGGTTAAATCTTCTTCTAGGGTAAAATTCTCTGCATTAAGCCTAAAATTTTCGTAACCCGACATTACATGAAAACAAGAGATTAGAAATTTTCTCTGAAATGTAAAAGATGTGGATTTGAAATGGGAATGATAGATATAAATTCATTTATTTATAGGTGTATCAGAATACAAATTATAAACATTGATCAACGGTAACAAAATTGAAATTTGAAATTTTTTAAAAAAATTCAACACTTTGTACAAGCACAATCGGTAGTATAAAAAATCTTAGACTACCGATTATGATAAGTAGCCCCAAATTGGAAATCAAATTTTTTTAAAACTTTTGACATTTTGTCTTGGCACAATCGGTAGTTATAAATATTCCTTAAACTACCGATTATGATAAGTATCCCCAAATTGGAATTTGAAATTTTTTGAAAAAATTAAACACTTTGTACAAGCACAATCGGTAGTATAAAAAAATCTTAGACTACCGATTATGATAAGTAGCCCCAAATTGGAAATCGATTTTTTTTCAAAATTTTTTGACATTTTATCTTGGCACAATCTGTAGTTATAAAAATTCCTTAAACTACCGATTATGATAAGTAGCCCCAAATTGGAAATCAAAATTTTTTGAAAAATTTCAACATTTTGTACAAACACAATCGCTAGTTTGAAAAATTCTTATGAAAAAAGCCCCAAATTGGAAATCTTGATTTTTTTAAAAATTTCAACATTTTGTACAAACACAATCGTTAGTTTAAAAAATTCTTAAACTACCGATTATGATAAGTAGCCCCAAATTGGAAATCGAGATTTTTTTAAAAACTTCAACATTTTGTACAAACACAATCGGTAGTTTAAAAATTCTTAAACTACCGATTATGATAAGTAGCCCCAAATTGGAAATCGAGATTTTTTAAAAACTTTAAACATTTTGTACAAACACAATCGGTAGTTTAAAAAATTCTTAAACTACCGATTATGATAGGTAGCCCCAAATTGGAAATCAATTTTTTTGGAAAACTCCTGGACACTCGCAATCGGTAGGTTTAAATTTGTACAAACTACCAATTATGATTAGTAGCCCCAAATTGGAAATCCAATTTTTTTGAAAACTCCTGGACACTAACAATCGGTAGTTAAACACTAAAATAATATCCTTCAATTTAACGATTACAACCTAATTCCTAACTTTTTTGGTTTTAGGAAGAGGAATACAAGTAATAGAGGCTTCATGTTCATTGGCTTGAGGAGCAGGGACATTGGCTCGAGGAGCAGCACTCGTTGAACCGCGAGAACGTTTACTCTTCTTAGAAGTTACGTTCCTCGTCGCCGTCGTGGTCGTACATGTATTTCCGAACTGGAGAGTATAAGCTTCGTTATCAAGGTTGTCAAGGAAGTCTTTATCTCCCCCATTGAGGCACGAACCTATCTTGTTCGACAGAAATATAATCCTCTTCTTCTGTTTTTAGTCAATAACAATCAAACGATTATTATCTATAATATTGACCTGTAATACTAAAATCAAAAGAAAATAACATTACGTACCAGCCTTGCTAAGCCTGACGGGTTGTCTTTGATGTTGGACCTATACTCAGTCACCCTGGTACTCTTTCCTTTATATTCACGGATCACTTTAAGATGAGAATGCTCCCGGTACCATACCATATAGGCTGAGGTTATCTCATCACCTCGGTTTACATGACTCCCCTCGTTGATCCTGTACTGCATTCTGTTGTTTCAATCTTCAACAGATGGGTTATCCGCGTAAACTACTGTGATCATTGACTTACCAATAACACAGTTCTCCACATCTATTTTGAACTTTCCGTGGATGTGAGGCCTAGACTCTACTTGGACATAACCCATTAGACGTAGGACCCTAGAGGCATTGTAGATGACATATCCTGTTGGATGCCACAAGGGTCCAAAGTACAACGCCAACTCAAACCTTCGAGGTATAGTACCATCAGCTAGCTCTTCCCTGTAGGGATCAAAACATACATCTCTGGCCGCCATGGAGTCTAGGTTCCTCCTCAAAGCAATCAACTCCTTCGCCTTGAACCTTGAATGGTTGCCCGAAAAGATGTATTTTTTACCTCAGGTTGTCCCTCTCTCCCAATCCGGGTTCTGTCTTGCCAACTCGAGGGACGGAAAGTGATCATAGATCCAAGCCTAGTGAACATATCAAACCAAGTATGAGAATATTGAAAGAGAAAAAGAAGAAAGAATAAATAGCAATCAAACCATCAACGGAGTTATTAAAATACCTGGAATAAGCTCACGTTCCCAGCTATTTGGCTAGTCTCCTCCCGGGATGCCTTTCTCATCTCTTCCATCAAAAACACAAGACATGTCGTGCCCCACGAATAGTCTCGAACTTTGTGGATAGGATCCAAAAGTTGTAGCAGGTTGGCGTCAACCCGGTTGCCACTAGCATTTGGGGAAATTACACATCCCAAAATGCACAGAAGATATGCAGTTGTTGTAGCTCTGACCTGGTCATCGCTGAACTCTGGGTTGGCTTCCTCTTTTTTTAAGGTGCCTCTGAACCTTTCCATCAGATGAACCATACTAAATTGCCTGGTTCTGTATTTAGCGCACCGGTCAAACTCTTCGTTGGAGGTTTGTTGGTCCCAACCAAAGCACTTCTCGGTCAAAACATAAAGTTGGTCCCAGCTTAACGACTTCACATAGTCAAACTTGACCGTTTCTCCATGATCTGTCAGACCTAGAATATGCACCACATCATCGGGCGTGATGGTCATCTCTCCTCACGGCATGTGGAAAGTATCGGTTTCCGGATAATACCTCTCCATGAATGCCGATTTCGACACTCGGTCGTGCTTTAACATGGAGTTTACGGCGGCCGTTTGTAGCCCCGAATTCTTTATAATTTCCTGGAACCGAGGACACTCATCCTTCAATGGCCATTCGTTCACCTTGTATGGTGCGACAGTAGGTTTCAGTAGACGGACCGTATTAGAATGGTCCTAATATACACGACGAATTAAAAACAATTAGAATAAAAGTTAACGCTTCTACAAATAAGAAGACAATATGTTAAGAATAGTGTTTATAATTATTACCTCGGTAGAGTAGATTTCTTTGGCCCAAGAATCCTTGTAGCCAAACAAAAGTTCGCCTCCATCTCTTGGGAGCCCCGGGATTTGACCTTCTCGTAGACCCTTAATCTTCAGAGAGTCGGGGACCTTGTGTCCTCGTCTCTTCCTTGGTTGTTTCTTTGTACCAGTTTCTTCTTCTTCTTGGGTAGCATTTGGTCCACCTCCTTCGAAGTGTTGAGCTTGAGGAGCACTTGGTCCTCCTTCTTCGTTTTGGCTAGCGCTCTTTTGTCGTCTAGCACTAGCGGTAACCTTCTTATCGCCTTCACGACGAGGCCCCGATAGAATTGGATCGTTCATTTGCTTAGTACGCCTTTCCCTTTTTTGATACAAGATAAAAAACAATTATTTCAGTACATAATCGGTAGACAAAGTAAATTGAACTCAACATATTGTTAACAATCGGTAGGCAAAAAAACAATGTAACCACCGATTGTGTACCATCTGTAGTATAAAAATAACTTAACTACCGATTGTGCACAATCGGTAGCACGGGATCTACACTAACTACCGAATGTGCATAAAAAATGGGAACACAAGTCTATGGACACACGCACAATCGGTAGTTAATAAAAAATTTAAATACCGATTATCACTAAATTTGGATCCAGTAGAATAATCGGTAGTTTAGGTGTAAAAATAACTACCGATTGTGATTGATGTTTTTGAGGATCACTAACTAGCACAATCGGAAGTTTAACACTAAATGAAACTACCGATTATCACTACTTTTGCATCCAGTAGAATAATCGGTAGTTTATATCTAAATCAAACTACCGATTGTGATGGGTGTTTTTGAGGTTCACTGAACACTAACAATTGGAAGTTTAACCATATACTTAACTACCGATTATCACTAAATTTTGATACAGTAGAACAATCGGTAGTTTATAACCTAAAGATAACTACCGATTGTGCATGATCTTCATGAGCAGTGAAGAACACTGCCACAATCGGTAGTTTAATACAACCACGAAACTACCGATTGTGCAATCTAACCTAAACCCTTGGTATTCTACTTACTAATTCATGCGATTTAAGCAATATAAACACAAATTATGGTAAATCCCTTACCTTATTGGAGCCATCAACTTCTCGAAAGGCATATTTTCGTTATCGGACTCCGTTTCTACTTCATCCTCATCGCGTTCATGGCTTTCATCGCTTTGTTCTTGAACAATTTCTCGATCTCCTGCAAATAGGGCAAATGGCGGCCACTCTGCATTAGGAGGTTGACGAGATGTTTGCTTTTGTCGAGGCATCTTTAGATTGTAGTAAGTACGATTAATTGGTTTACGATTATACGATGAATTGGTTTACGATTAATCGGTTGAAGATGAGAAGAAAATGGTGGAAAATCGGTAGTTTGAAGTGTAATCGATAGTTTTGAAATTGGAGAGGAGAAGAAGAGAGTTGTAAAATCGGTAGTTTGAATGGTGAAAGTGTAAAATAGATTTAGGTTTAAGTTTTATAAATGAAAGATATTTTGGTAATAATTAGATTAGTGAAAGGTTTTATGGTAATTTTACATACCCCTAGGTTACCCCTTAGTCACACCCATTGGATTGCTTTAAAAAAGTAGTCCCTAATTAGTTTTTGGTGGCCCTCAAATTCGCCAAGTTTTTAATAGTATGTCATAAATCAATGAGGGATATTAGTGTAATTTGGTTTATAATTATGTATAGAGTCCTATCACTTTACCTATCTACGTTATGTGCCATTTTATTTTTAAGTTTCCAATTTTACCCATTATATTGAATTTTATTCACTAGACTTTGTATATATATATGAGTGTAATAGTAGTTTGAGTGCAAACTTAATTTTGTTGTTCTAAAATAGATAATTTAAAGAATAATTTTTTATTTTATTTTTATACAGTAATAGTCTATGATTTTAATAAATTAAAGAATAGTTTTTTTTTTATTTTTATACAGTAATAGTCTACGATTTTAGTAAACTCAAAGAAATAGACGGTGATTTCGGCACGTGTATGCGTGCGATCTAGTCACACAAAAAAGAAGCTTGTCATCGGACAAGTACACAAATGTGGTGACAGAAAAGAAGTACTAATTGAAGTCCAGTTTTAGTCTCACATAAATTATATCCAAACGTAGTTGTTTGGTAGAATGAATTAGAGGGGCGGAACTCAACGCATTATCTCCCTTTCTTCCGTTAATTCGATTCGATGGATACAATGATACGTTATATGAGTGCTTTCCGTGCGACTATGCATGGTAGTACTAGATGGAAAGAAACTCCAGGATAAAGGGAACCCCAACCACAAGAAATATTCACTTCGCCTCACTTATCACTTATCAGCCTCCGCAACTTGGACTCCAAACTTGGAATCTTGAGTTGGAAAGAGCTACACAAACTCGTGAGAGTCAGATTTCATCCCATCCAAACTGACCCTTAGCTGAAGGTATTTAATAAGTACAAACAGCTGTCGGACCATGTCGTTTGCGAGATGGATGTGGATCTCAAATCCTCAAGTAGTTTAAGTGCAATAAATCTTCAAAAAATTGGTATATGTGGAGTCACTTTGATTGACATCAACAGCTTGTTTTGATGTCTCCGTATCCGGTCTTTTAACAATAAAGAAACAAACATGCAACTGTCGCCGATACTCTAGTCTTGACTCCTGGTGTCACAAAAACTCGTGCATCATAGCAGCCAGACGTTTTAATCCTGTGCTTTACATTAATTAGATACCAAATTTCCTTTTCCCCTGCCTCTCATATCCGTGTCACTCTCACCCACTGGCCGACAACATATGAGGCATACATAGTGTATATACCCACATCGTCGGATTTTTCAGTCTTTGAATTATAAATTCAGATATAGAAAAGAGCGGTTAAGGGAAATACTACTACTATTATTCATTCAAAAAGGCAAGGTAAATCTCCTGCGCCATATCTGGAAATCAATTCCTACTATTTTGTTGTTAGTTAATGAGAATCTAAATAAACCAGTTTAGGAATATAACATCGTTCGTTCTTCGTGGAAGCAGATCCCAAGTGCCATATTAGACTCTATATGAATTTTACTAGATTGTATTTCCTTCTCCCTTCTCTTTTTCCGTGGACATTCTTACTGCTAGAAAATGGAAGAGAGTGAATTAGGATGAATTTGACGATGAAAGATCAAATAAACCACATTAGTGTTACTTCTTTTAAAACATTTTCTTCAATTCTCACCTTGCTCTCTCAATAATAATAATAATGTGACATCGTGATGTAAGTTCATCACACAATTTATTTTTGCCGTCCAACATGGTTAGATCACTTGGATCACTTACATCATATTGTTATTTTGAAAATTTGTCAGCAGACAAATTGAATAGGGCTCAATTCATGATACAGACGTAAATGTGGTGTAGGTGCATTGGATCCTGCGCTGAGATGTTATTAGATGCTTCTTTGTTTTCAGTGGAGTGATTGATTGACCAATGCTGTCCCAGATTCCAAGCTAAGAAAATTCCATGACATATGATCCCAACTCAACTCAGTCAATATTACTAGTTAAATTGACCTATGAGTCTACTCCGAATCAAACATAAGAATGTCATACGTAGGGTCACCGGTTTATCGTAATGTTCACTGCATTTTATTGTTTATGCACAGTTGCCTCGTTAATCCTTGCCTGATAACGTATACATAGCATCTCATAATGCATGCACTGGGGGATTCAATATTAAGATAAAGTCATTTCGTAAGAGCATTTCTAATGCTAGGATTAAAAAGTCTAAAAAAGCCATGTGTTCTTACGGGCGATCAAAATAATTTTGGAAAATAATTTTGGAATGACTAATAAAATAAAATAAAACACTAAAAAATAATATCAACATACCTTTTATTAATATATTATTTTAATGACTAATCTGTCTTTGTTTAATTAGTGTTGATGTTATTTCCGATTATGTTAAATATTGTCAATAGGAAATCAAGTAAAAATAAAAGCAATAATCGGTAGATATATGACAACAATAACTTCCGATTATATTAAAAAATCAACACAAAAACCCATTTTCCCCTACATAGAGAGAGACTTAACGGCTAATATTTTCTAAAAGTTACTACAATGACTATAATAGGTAGATAATAATATATTTTAACTACCGATTATGTATCCATGATAATTATTCCGTGATTCATATTATGTCTTGGAGAATACCCTTCACCTTAAGCGGCATGGACGAACCTTGAACGGGTTGAATCTGTCCATCACCTTAAGGATGTTGAAGTGAGCTTCGTAACGGTAATTTGATCGTTTCCATCGTCGTCATTCCTCGAGAAATCTAGCTATAACTTCATCATTAGTTTAACCCCTCAAACGATATCGATTGACAAGATAAGTTAAATTTACAAATGGATCAACTACTTTACTTATGCAATTAAATCGACAAAAAAAATCAGCTCTATTACGGTTATTGGGGTTACTGGTGTCAACGCAGAAATGTTCGTGAATGCTCTCCAAATAACTCATACTCATAACACCATTTTGCCTACGTTCTTCTCCTCGCCTCGGATAGAATTGCACATAGCGCCTACATGCGATAAATCTTCTTCTACCGTGAGCTCTGTAGGATTAATAAACGATTGAGCCATTAATGTTGAAGATGATTACTTCGACGTTGGAGAGTTAAAATGTATTGGAGGTGCATAAATGAGAAGAGGTCACCCTCCTTATATAAATTAGAGCCCCAACGACTCTTTTTTTCAAAAAAAAAAAGTTGTTAAGGCCTAGTTTAACAAGAGTGGACAGGAAATATGTACACTAAGTTCATACGAATATAAACAATCGGAAGTATCGTGATAACCATTACCTTCCAGTTTATACAATCGGGAGGCATATGTAAATTACAACTACCGATTATTGTGTAAAATAGCAACAGAAATTTTCGAAAATTATCACCTTAGAAAATCAGTAGTCTGTGAAACTGTATTTACTACCGATTACAGACGTTGCTCCAAATTCGAAATTGAAAAAAGTTATCAAATTTCAAAAAATATCATATTCCATAATCGACAGTCTAAGAAAATGTATTTACTACCGATTATAATGTAAAATGTGTCCAGAAACCAATCAGCTCCATCAGCTCAATCGGTAGATAATTAACACCTGATTGTACTTCAACAAGTATAATCGGTAATCTAAGAAAATTTATTTACTACCGATTATAGATGTTGCCCAAATTCGAAATTGAAAAATTTATAAAATTTTTAAAATTTTCATATTCATAATCGGTAGTCTAAGAAAATGTATTTACTACCGATTATAGATGTTACCCCGAATTCAAAATTAAAAAATTTAAAAAATTTCCAAAATTTTCATATTCCATAATCGGTAGTCTAAGAAAATCTATTTACTACCGATTATATATAAAATATGTCCAGAAACCAAGTAGTTCCATCAGCTTAATCGGTAGATAATTAACACCCGATAGACATCAACATTTATAATCGGAAGTCTAAGAAATTTTATTTACTACCGATTATTATGTAAAATGTATCCAGAAACCAATCAGTTCCAACATCTTAATCGGTAGATAATTATCACCCGATTTAGGATCAACAGGTGTAACCGGTAGTCTATGAAATTTATTGGCTACCGATTCTTGTGTAAAATATGTATTGAAAACTCAATCAGTTGTTTCACCTGAATCGGTAGATAATTATCATCCGATTATGGATCAAAAATCTCAACCGGTAGGTGATGCATACCACTTATCTACCGATTGTAATGCAAAATTTCAACAAAGTTATTTGTGAAGTATAAGTCTCTTGCAAATCAATCGATAATTCATAAAAAGAACCTTAAATCTATTCATCATCCATAAAGTAAACCATTCATAATCCATAAACATAATCTTAGAACTTATAATCAGAAACAAACCTTAAAAACGACATCATCCAAAATAAACTTTGAAAATGATGTTCTCTAACAAGACAGCCACAAGCTAATTTCTAGATTTTTTGGTTTTAGTACGAGCATGGCAAGCACCAGGGATATTAGCTTCAGTATCAGGGACATTTGCTTCAGCATCAGGGACATTGGCTTAAACATCAGCACTCGATGAACCCCGAGATCTTTTACTGGGCTTTGTTGCTGGTCTCTTAGGCTTATTCGAAGCTTTCTCCCCAAACTTACTTGCATAATATTCATTATCAATGTTATCCATTAGGTCTTTATGCTCTTTTAGCTTCTCAATTGATAAAGGAACTCCCGCCTTTATACACCCAGTAATCTTCTTGGAGAAAAACACAAACCTATTTTTCTATTTTTATGCAATAACAATCAAACGATTATTACCTAAAACATTGAGCCGTAATATTAAGATAAAAAGGAAATTACGTACCAGCCTTTCGTAACCAGATGGTTTGTCTTTGATGATACAAGTATAATCAAAAGCTTTGGTGGTCTTTCCTTTATCTTCACGGATCACATGAAGATGAGAATGCTCCCAGTAACATTTCATATAGCCTGGATGTACTTCATCACCTCGGTTGACAGGTGTACTATCGTTGATAAAATATCGCATCATATTATTCCAATCTTCAACGGATGGGTTACAAGAGTAAACTACTGTGATAGAGTCCTTACCACATACGTAATTCTCCGTGTCCAATTTGAACTTGCCATGTATGTGACTCCAAGGTTCTTCTTGTACATAACCGAGTTGATGCATCACCCTTGAGGCATTGTACATAACATATCATGTTGGGTGCCACAAGGGTCCATAATAAAACGACAACTCAGACCTTCACGCTATATGTCCACTAGCTCGTTCTTCCTTGTATGGATCAAAGCATACATCTTTGGACGTCATCAAGTCTAGTTTCCTCCTCAAAGAAATCAACTGCTGCTCCTTAGTCCTTGAACGGTTATCATCGAAAATGTATTTTGTTCCTCTAGGTGTTCCTTTCTGCCATATCGGGTTCTCTTTGGCCAAATCGAGGAACGGGAAGTGGTCATAGATCCATGTCTAGTGTACATATCAAACCAAGTATGAGAAAATTGATTCTTAAAAGAGAAAAATAATAAATAATAATCAGAGCATCGATAGAGTTACCAAAATACTTGTAGTAGGCTCACATTCCCGGCAATTTGGCTAGTTGCTTCCCTCGATGCCTTTCTTAACTCTTCCATCAAGAACGCATGGCATGCGGTGCCCCACGAGTAATCAAAATCTTTATTGATATGATGCAATAGTTATAGAAGGTTAGTGTCGACCCGGTTTCCACTAGCATTGGGGAAAATGACACATCCCAATACATAGAGGAGATATGCAGTGGCTGCAGCATTCATTTCGTCGTCGCTAAAATATGGATTCTCTTTTTCTTTATCCTTGGTGTCTTTGAACATATTCATCAAGTGGACCATGCTGAACTGTCTAGTTTTGTAACGAAAGCACCGATTGAACTCAATATCAGATGTCGCTCGATCCCAACTAATGCATTTCTGAGTGTAAACATAAAGCTGCTCCCAGCTTAATTGATTTACGTAATCAAACTTGACGGTTGTACCATGGTCAGCGAGACTAAGAAACTGCACCATATCATCTGGGGTAATCACCAACTCTCCAAATGACATATGGAAGGTGTCGGTCTCAGGATACATTCTTTCCAGGAAGGTTGATATCGACACCCGGTCATGCTCTAACATTGAATTCTCGGCAGTAGATAACCCCGAGTCATAAATAATTTTCTTGAACCTTTCACACTCACCATCTAACGACCAGTCTTTCATTTTTCTTGGTGCAACTGTAAGTTTGAGTAGACGAACCGATGGTCCTAATATACACGACGAATTATAAAATAATTAGAATAGCCGTTAACACTTCTACGAATAAAAAGACAATAGCTTAAGAATGGTGTTTTATACTTATTACCTCAGTTGAATAAATTTATTTGGCCCATGAGTCTTTATATCCAAATAATAGATCTCCTTCATCTCTTGGTAATCCAGGGATTTGGCTTGCTTCAATACCCTTTATCTTCAAAGAGGTGGGGACTTGCTGTTCTCCTTTCTTATTAATTACCTTATTTGTAACTTGTCCTTCTCCTTGTATAGCACTTGGTTCTCCTTCTTCTTGGTTTCTAACTTGTGGAGCATTTGGTTTTCCTTCTTCTTGGTTTCCAACTTGTGGAGCACTTGGTTGTCAACTTGGTTAAGTTCCTTCGGTGATAGAGATTCAGCTAGCACTCTTTTCTCTTCTTGCACTAGATGTTACTTTCTTACCCTCTTCACGACGAGGCTCCGAAATAATTATAGTTTGGGCTTGCTTAGCTCGCCTTTCCCTAAAAAATAAAATAAAAAACAATTAGCTCGTAAAACACCGTTTAATCACTACATAATCGGTAGAAAAAATACATAAAAAACAAACGATTATTCATAATCGGTAGGTCGAGTCCTAGATTATCTCCCGATTGTGCATCAATTTTGGGTCATAAAACTCTAAGTTATGGATAGACATATAATCGGTAGTCAAATAAACAAACTAACAAACGATTAAAAATAATCGGTAGCACGAGTCTTACATTATCTCCCGATTATGCATAAAAATTGGATCAGAAAACTCTAAGCGGTGGACACACATATAATCGGTAGTCAAATAAACAAAATAACAAACGATTACGAAAAAAATCGGGAGTCAAATACAAAACCTATCTACCGATTAGGTAAAAAGAAATCAAAGGTTTTAAGACATATATAATCGAGAGACAATAATCACACATAACTACCGATTACAATATATCCCTAACATTTTTTCAATTTTAAAATATTTTAATCAGGATTTAACAACTACTACATATCTACCGATTGATTCAACACTATATTCCTCTACATCGAAACCATATAATATAATCTTTAGTTAGATAAAAAAAATTAACTACCGATTAAGCCTAAATTTTAGTACATAAAGAAAATAACCAGACGTAATCAGTAGTTAATGACTAAATCTAACTACCGATCAAAGTCGATGTTCTTGAGGAATGATAAATTCTGTCATAATTGGTAGTTTAAACCTATACGAAACTACCGATCTGGGTAAAAAACGAAAAACCCTAGAAATTATAGTGACGATTTCAATCAACTAAAGAAAAATAAACCCAAATAGTGGTATACCCTTACCCAATTGGGGCCATCATATACTACTGGAGAGTCTGATTGTTAGAATCAGTCTCTGTATCTAGATCATCATCTTCATGTTCTTCGTGTTCACTATGTTCTTCAACAATCTCTTTGTTTCTTAATCTCTCATCAAAATTTGGATGGTTACTATTATCAGATTGACGACTTGTATTTTTCTTTCGATCCATCTTTATATAAAAAATTGACGATGATTTGGTACGGCAATTAACGACGATACGATGAATTGGTTTTGAAAATTTCACAAGAGAATTTTTTTTCTTTCAATCGGTAGTCAAGAGTAAGAGAAGAAGAAAAGTTAGAATGAAATAAAATGAGTTTAGGTTTTATAGTGTTATTAGTGAAAGGGCATATATATATTTTTACCTACCATTAGGACATCCCTAGCCACATCTATTGGATGAGTATAAATAAGTCGCCCTAAAAAACGCGAGGTTAAAAAGATTTAAACATTTAGAATTAATAGTTTTCCACCAAAAGTTCATGAAAGGGGTAAATTTGAAACTCATACTTGAACCTTATCTATGATTCTCATTTTAAGCCTATACCATCGTATTTTTTTACCTAGCGTTTTTTAGGGCGACCCAAAAAGAATTTGGGGCGACTAATAAAACAAAATAAGGACACTAAGAAGTAATATCAGCACACCCCGTATCCATATATTTTCTTTAATGGCTAATCTTTCCTTGTTTAATTAGTGTTAATGTTGATTAATTAGTTTGTTAATTTTGGTTATAGTTAGTGTTAGAAAATTATTTGAGTTATAGTTTTAGAAAAAAATAGAGAGTGTGTTAGACACGAAGAAGAAGAAAAAGAAAATTTTTGGAAAAAACTAGGTTTTACCTAAAATCAATAAAAACATGGATGGGTATGAGGAAGAAGGTAAGAAATATTACGAAGAACATAATATTGAAGGTTTAATGACGTTTAGAGATGACGATTTGGGATATTTGTTGGATGATCAAAATTTTGGTGTGGAAGAAACCCTAGACGACGATTTAACTAGAGAAAATGATGAATCACATCAAAATAAAGATAATAATGCATCAAACAATCATGTATTGTGTTAATAAGCTCAAAAACCCACTTTGTATGCGTTTGTATGTGATCGTTAACAAAAAAAATTCATTTTTGCATTCATTTAATGCCATGGACGTCCCAGAATCGGTAGATAATGGAGTACCATATCTACTGATTACACACGCCTGTGCCAAAATTGGGGTATAATCGGTAGTCTCGTGAAGAATGATTGCTACCGATTAATCAAAATCACCAAATCAAATTTTGTTCAAATTTTGTTTTCATAATCGGTAGTTTAGGAATACATATTATCCACCGATTATAGTTGTCGCCCCAAAAATGAAATTCTCCAAACTTACAAAATTTTCAACTCCCCATCTTTCACAATCGGTAGTGGATGAAATTTTTTATCTATCGATTTAGTATCGATAGTTTGTAAAATCACATATCTACCGATTGTGATTGTAGCCAGAATTGAATTAAACTTAAAATTTTTGCACTTTGTAATCGGTAGTATAAAGATCAAATTTATCTACCGATTCCATTTTAATCGGTTGTTGTTTAACAAGTTAATCCTCCGATTATACTTGTTTTTGTGTACAGAACTTGTCTTGATTTTTTCTATAATCGGTAGTACAGGAACATAATTAACTACCGATTGTTGTTAATCGGTAGTACGGGGATATAATTAACTACTGATTGTAGTTAATCGGTAGTACGAGAACATAATTATCTACCGATTGTTGTTGTCTAACTCATTGCTATTTTATGTAGATTATTGAATCGGTTAACCATATTTCATATGAGGGTCCTGATACTTCCCTACACTATGCAAATTAGTCTGCTACCTACCCACTCTTGTCTTGTTCTAAGAATGTATGTTACATGGTTAGGATTATGATGTTTGTTTTGTTATATGCGTATTAAGATATTTGGAGTAAGGCGGAGGCAAACGAATGACTTATCAACAAGGAAAAAGAGAAGATATGCATTGTAGTTCAGAACAATTGCGTGAGGGTTGATCGATTTAAAATGATTTGTGAGAGAGGTGGCAAGCGAAAGAGTCACGTGGGAAAGGATCGTAAATATGTAAAGAAAACGGAGAGGAAATCCGAGGTAATTCAAAAAAGATTGAATGCCCATTTAAGATTATCTTCAGTAAGCCCGGCGATAAGGAAGGTAAAGTATGGAAAGTGTTTAGAGTTGCTAAGTGATAAACACGTTTTTGTGTCTTAATTGTTCTCATATTTGTATTATTATTTCTCAATTTTTGTACTAATATTTTTTTTTTGTATGTCTTTAGGTATTTTTGAAAGAATAAATAATCGTGGTAAAAATGGCTTAAAAAGTTATTAAGGCACCTGGAAATTGATAAAGGCACCCAAAGATTTGGCTAAAGGCACCCATGTGCTTGATAAGGGCCACGCACCTACTTTTTCAAGTTCAAAAACGAAAGTGGCGGGAAAATTTATTCTTTAAAACTAAAGAATCTGTGATAATATGTCACGAGATTTGGAGGTTATTTTGAAAGAGTTTTAGGGCATGAATATTCTTTTGCCTTAAATAGAGGGATTTTTACACGATTGGAGACTTGATCACGACAAATATTGGATTCTCGAGAGAAAGAAAAAAAAATCAGACACAAAATATTTCAGTGTAGTATTGGATTTTCTTCCCTATTTCACTCATATCTTGCTCGATACTGGTTAGAATAAATATGGAGAGCTATAGAATCGCAAAGCAATAAAATCAGGATCAAGTCTTGTTAGAGAAAGAAAAAAATATGCATCTAGAATGCTTTTACTGCCGAGATTTGATCTTAAAAGAGAGATTATATTTTCGAGATTTGGGAGTAATGGGTCGTCTGATATAAATAGAGAGTTTGGGGGAGAGCTCAGGAGACGAAGAGAAGGGAGAGAAATCACTTCAGAAGAAATTTTTTCTGCTGCTGCTGAAGGACACGAAGATCAAAGTCTACGACAACGGTTTCTTCAACCTCTCATCCACGGTTTCTTCATCTATTTGCAACGGATATCTTCGTCTTTGCAACATTTATCTTCAGCTGTAACGGTTTCTTCAACACATTTACAACGGATATCTTAGCATCTGCCACGTTTATCTTCATCCTTGCTCTGTAACAGTGAGTCTTAACGCCTATAAACGTTGCAAACTCACTGTTTTCTTTATTTTTCTCCCGTTTCATCATTTGTAAACACTTTGAGCCATGAACCATTATTTTGAGCAAGTGATTAATATGAGGAGCTAAACCCCTTTGCTGAGGAGACGGAGGAAGCCATTGTTCCAACAAAAGTGGTATATTTCTATTTTAATTAATTTTTGCAATTTCTTTTATGATTATTTGCTTTGATTAAAAATCGATTTAAAGATTTTTATTAAACAATTGTGATTTCTTTTGATAGAGCATGCTTAGCCTAGGGTTTTGATGTTCTATACTTTCGATTTACAATTGTTGCTTTGAAAATCTACTTTTGCAACATATTAGAATCACTTTAAATGTAAAGAATTGCATGAATATTGATTAGACTGAATCACTTTAATTGGTTAATGGTGGAATCCTGAGCCGCAGTGCCTCTTTAATCTTAATACCAACTTTGTTTTGAGTTTTCTAGTTTAATTATTAAAGTTTGAATCTAAAATCAATCTTCACAAGTTCGAGAGTTTGAAACTCATTCTTACGACATCTACAATGCACACCAATTTTTGGCGCCGCCGACGCGGACTTGTTCTTAGATTTGTTTTAGTTTTTTTTAGGTTAGTTAGTTTATTAGAGACAAAGATTATATTGATCTATTAAAGACTTGGAGTCAAAGATAAATTGAAAAGAACGGAAAAAAGAAGAGAAATTTATTTTATTTTTATTTAATTTAATTTATTTATTTTTTTAGGGTTTTTATTTTTCTTTTTAGAAAATTATATTAGGAAATTCTTATTATTTTTGTAATTATTTTAGGTATTTTTCCTGTTTTTTCTTATTTTTGGAATTTGGACTTTTGGACATTATTATTATTTTTAAACCCTACGAAGGGTAATTTAAATATAAACTGCAGCAGGGAAGGACAATAATTACGATATTATCTCGGCCACTCGGGTTCGTACACTGACATAGGAGTCGATGGCCCGAGTGGACTACAACTGATTAATCCCCCTTCTGGTACGGGAGGTAAGACACGATCAACCCACGAATCCCCTGCAAGTGGGTTTACTGTATTCCTTCGTATGCATATATGTTGACAAACTGAATACGAATTTATTTTCTAGTAAAGGGAAAGGACTGGCCATATAAGATAAGGACTCGGATTTCATCACCGTTTCCTTCTTAAAATTTGACTAGAAAGAAGATCGATATGGTATCGATCTTATTGGAAAGTCATTCAAAAGGACTGTATTGGTTACTCTGTTAGCCTACCTTAAAGTTCAGGAAGATTATTTTAAGTAGATTCAAGCCGCCTTGTAACCCAAGGAAAAGTTTCCAAAGAGGCAGGGTTATCAAAGCTCCTTAGAGCTCATCCTGTTTCTATTCGACTTAATCTAATTCGAATCATTCTAAGAGATTTTCTAAAACTGTAACTAGTTGGAATATTAGAAGCTGGTCTAGAAACAATCTAAGTGGAGCCATCATGATTTTGTTTGCTAGATTCAATAGGTTTGATTTGGTTGAGTCGGCCTTGTTTGTGTTTGTTTAGACTTCCCTTCCAATTAGGAGTTATTTAATTGTATTCCAGGGCGCCTAAAGCCTTGAGTGAGCGTGCCTGGAGAAGAGATTCTATTGGTCGTTTAATCAGTGACGAAAATAGAAACTCGGTCTTTCAAATTGAGAATTTAGGAAACCCTTCTTTTGAGAGCCCGATTTTTAGAAACTTTTGTTTTGAGAATTTGTCTCTTATTGAGGAAGTTATTCATAGTTTTCCAGTTGTGTCATAAATGACAAATTTAAAAGATTTGTTGAATCCCACAAGGACTTCTCGTCCATCATGTATCAAGTTAGATGAAACTCAAACAAACTATGAGTTAAAAACTGGGACCATACAGATGCTCCCAATCTTCTTAGAAAAATAAAATAAAAACCCCTACTTTCACATTAGGGAACTTGAAGAAATATGTAGTACGCTAAGAACTCATAACATGTCTGATGAAGCTTTGAAACTTAGGTTTTTTTCTTTTTCCCTGAGAGAGAAGGCTAAATCTTGGTTATATAGTTTGTCATCTTAATTCATCGAAATATATGAACAGCTTACCGCTGCCTTTTTATCTAAATTTTCCCCTAGGCACAAAACATCATCTATTAGGCACAAGATTTCCACATTTGTGCAGCAAGAGGGAGAATCTTTGTATAGGTACTTGGAAGGGTTCAACGATTTATTGATACAATGTCCCCATCAGGTTTAGAAAAGGTTAGACTAGTCCATATCCTTTATGAAGGGCTAGATTATCCAACGACGACCATGGTCGAGTCATTGTGTACATGGAGTTTTGATAGTAAAACTGTTGATGAGGCAATGACATTTTTGAATGAAATTGCTGAAAAGACCCAGCAATGGGAATTTACTAAGGAACCCCAAAGAAATTTTTTATTGAGCAGAGGTAATGTCAATAGGGTAAATGAAATTCTTGAATCAGATGCCAAAATTGCAGCTATAGCAAAAAGGTTAGAAGCCTTAGAATTGAGTCAGTCTAGTTGTGAATAGAGCCCAAGTCATTTTGGGAAGGACAGACTGTTGAAGAACAAGCCCATGCTCTTTACAATAACACTAGATATGATAACTGTCAGAAGTTTGACCCATATTCAGAAACCTATAACCCTGGTTGGAGAAACCATCCAAACCTTTCTTGGTCTAAGGGACAAAATCAAGGTCAGTCTAGTAACCCTCTGGTTCCCCCAAGTTTTGGTTATTCTAAGAATCCTTCTGGACCAACACAATTTCAGAATCTGATAGATAAGACGATCATGAGTTTAGCAGAGTTTGTCAATAAAAGTTTACGATAAAATCAAAAGATTGTTCAGGATAACAGTCAGGCTATTTCCAATTTAGAAAACCAGGTTGGTCAAATCGCTGAGTCTTTGAGAGAAAGAGAAAAATGCAAGTTCCCTAGTCAATCACAACCCAACCCTAGAGGAGTTCATGAGTTATCTTCTGGTAAGAAATCATCAAATCATGTGAATTCAATTAAAACCCTAAGGAGTGGTAGAGTGGTAGACAATAAGGTAACCTTGTCTGATAGTGAACATGTTGTAGTTCACCCTTATGAGCCTATAGTTGAAGAGAATGATAAAGTCTCTAAAGAGTCAAATGCGGTTCCCGCTGAGCCCGATTTTGTGCCCAAAGCCCCGTTCTCACAAATACTAGTACCAACTAGGAAGGAATCCAACTTTAATGATATATTGGAGATTTTTAAGCAAGTCAACATCAATCTTCATTTATTATATGTAATTAGGAAGATTCATATTTATCCCAAGTTCCTTAAGAATCTTTGTACTCGAAAGCGAAAGCTTACTGTACATAAAAAAGCCTTTATAGCTAGTCATGTGAGTTCAATTATCCAGAACAATACAACTCCTAAGTACAAAGACCCAGGTTCCCCTACCATTTCTTGCAAAATAGGTAACTATCGTGTAGAGAAAGCGTTACTTGACTTAGGAGCTAGTGTGAACTTACTTCCGTACCATGTGTACCTCCAGCTAAGACTTGGTGACTTAAAACCTACAAGATAACACTTCAGTTAGTTGATAGGTCTGTGAAAATTCCTCGTGGTGTTGTCAAAGACATTCTTATTAAGGTACATAGGTTTATTTATCCTGTGGATTTTGTTATCCTAGATACCCAACATGTTCCTGACCCATAAAACCAGATACCTGTGAAATTAGGTCCCCTTTTTTTAGCTACATCTAATGCGATCATTAACTGTCAAAAAGATATTATGAATTTTTCTTTTGGTAGTATGACTATTGAGATGAATATTTTCAATATTAGTAAGCAACCCCTTGAGCTAGATGACACGTGCATTGAAGAGGTGTACATGATAGGAACATTAGTTCAGGAGTCATTACCAAACATCTTGTATGAAGATCCATTAGAGAGTTGTCTATCCCATTTTGGCTTAGATTTTGACGATGGTAGCACCATTGATCAAGTGAATGCTCTTTTAGACTCTACCCCTGTGTTAGATACTAATAGATGGAAAACTAAGTTCGAACCACTACCAGTTTCTAATTCTATTTTAATTTCTTCTTTAGAAGAGCCTCCTAAGTTGGACCTCAAACCATTGCTAGATACTCTGAAATATGTGTTTTTAGGCCCATCTGAGACTTTGTCTATAATTGTAGCATCCGACTTGGATAATGATCAGGAAAGTAGGCTAGTGACCGTACTTCAAGACAACAAGGAAGTTTTAGGGTGGACTTTAGCAGATATTAAGGTTATAAGTCCTATTGTTTGTATGCATCAGATTCATTTATAGGACGACACCAAACCTTCTAGGGAGATGCAACGTCGACTGAACCCTAACATGAAAGAAGTAGTTCGAACTGAGGTGCTTAAGTTGTTAGATGCGGGTATTATCTACCACATTTCAGACAGTAAGTGGGTCAGCCCCGTTCAAGTTGTTCCCAATAAATCAGGTATCACTGTAACAATGATTTAATCCCAACCCGAGTGACCATGGGGTAGCGTGTTTGTATTGACTAAGTGTTAGAGATCAGAAGGAAGGACCACTTTCCCCTTCCTTTCATCGACCAAATGCTAGAGCAATTATCTGGACATAGTCATTATTGCTTGTTAGATGGCTACTATGGTTATAATCAGATTTTTATTACCCCATAAGACCAAAAGAAAACTACTTTTACTTGTCCCTTTGGTACCTTTACGTATAGACGCATGCCTTTCGGGTTGTGTAATGCACCCGCTACTTTTCAGCGCTGCATGATGAGCATATTTTATGACATGGTAGAACGGTTTTTAGAGGTCTTTATGGATGATTTTTGAGTGTTTGGTTCCTCCTTTGATGAGTGCTTGCATCATTTGACATTAGTGTTGACTAGATATAAGGAAAATAATTTAATGCTTAATTGAGAGAAATATCATTTCATGGTTCGATCAGGAATTTTTTTAGGACATATTGTATCTTCTAAGGGTATAGAGGTAGACAAAGCCAAAGTTAACCTTATTAAGAATTTACAGGTTCCCAAAACAGTAAGAGATATTAGGTCATTCTTAGGGAATGCAGGTTTTTTTTCGTAGATTCATTATGGATTTTAGCTTGATTTCTAGACCTATTTGCAATTTGCTTGCAAAAGATGTTAAGTTTTTCTTTGATGATGCTTTTTTAGAGGATTTTGAGAAGCTTAAGACTTTACTCACTACCGTCCCCATAGTCCAGGCTCCTAACTGAAACCTACCCTTTGAAATCATGTGTGATGCTTCAGATTATGCTATTGGTGTTGTGCTAGGTCAACGAGAAAACAAATTACTTCATGTGATTTACTATGCTAGCGAAACTCTGAATGATTCCCTACTGAACTACACCACCATAGAGAAGGAATTGTTAGCCATTTTTTTTCCTTAGACAAGTTTAGATCCTATCTCTTAGGTTCTAAGGTCATAATCTTTACTGATCATGCTGCTTTGAAGTATCTTCTGTCCAAGAAGGATACTAAACCTAGATTGATTAGATGAATACTTTTGTTACAAGAATTTTCTCTAGAAATTAGAGACAAAAAGGGTGCAGAAAATGTAGTAGCGGACCACTTGTCTAGGATTTTTTTTTATTCCCCTGATGATTCCCCTCCTATGAGGGATAGTTTTCCTGATGAACAACTTTTCCTTGTTTCCCGATTACCTTGGTATGCGAATATAGTGAACTATCTTGTTACTGGTCGAATGCCCCAACATTGGGGTAAACAAGATGGTTCTAGATTTTTAGCCGAGGTTAAGCATTTCTTTTGGGATGATCCTTATATATTTAAGTATTGTCCAGACCAGATTATTAGGAGATTTATACCTGAGAGTGACCAGTCTAGTATTATTTCCTTTTGTCATGATCATGCTTGTGGGGTCATTTTAGTACTTAGAAAAGTGCTACTAAGATATTGCAGTGTGGATTCTACTGGCCTTCGTTGTTTAAAGACACCCATTGTTACTGTGTTACACCTGAGCGTTGCCAGAATTTAGGTACCATTTCCCGTAGAAATATGATGCATTTGAACCCTATTCTAGTTATTGAGGTCTTTGATGTGGGGGGCATTGATTTTATGGGTCATTTTCCTAATTATTTTGGTTATTTTTACATCATTGTTACTGTAGACTATGTGTCTAAGTGGGTTGAGGCGGTTTCATGTAGAACAAATGACCACAAGGTTGTGGTCCAGTTTTTGAATGATAACATATTTGCACATTTTGGTACACCGCGATCTATAATTAGTGATGGAGGGTCACACTTTTTTAATTGACCATTTAGGCTTTAGATGAAGAAATATGGTATTAACCACAAAGTAGATACCCCATACCACCCACATACTAGTGGTCAAGTAGAGGTTTCCAAAAGGAAGATAAAACGTATTTTAGAGAAAACAGTTAATCCTAATCGGAAAGACTGGTCATTGAGGCTTAATGATGCCTTATGGGCTTACTGTACTGCGTTTAAAACCCCCATTGGAATGTCAACTTATCGTCTAGTTTTTGGAAAGGCATGTCACCTGCCCGTCGAGATAGAGCATAGAGCATATTGGGATGTAAAACAACTTAATTTTTCGCTTGACAAGGCAGGAGATCACAGGAATCTCCAGCTTAATGAATTGGACGAGATTTGTAGAGATGCATACGATAGTTCTAAGGAGTTAAGAACAAAATTAAACTTGTCCATGATAGAAATATTTTAAGAAAGTCATTTTATCTAGGTCAAAAAGTTCTTATGTATGATACCCGTTTGCATCTATTCCCCGGGAAGTTAAGCTCTCGGTGGACGGGTCCTTTTATAGTTCGTACTGTTTTTCCTCATGGTGCTATTGATATTGAGACACTAGATGGTAGTAGTTCTTCAAAGGTTAACGTTCAAAGACTGAAACCCTTTTTAGAGCCTTTTCCTGCAGGTGATATTGAGGAGGTCCCTCTAGAGGACCCTGTTTACCTTGATTGACCATCACGGATGATGTTGCACATTAGTAAGTTTTTGTAGGTTTTTGTTTTTCTGTCTTATTCTCCAAAGAAGAATTCTTACGCTTCACCCAGGTACTATCTTTCTGGATTACCTCTTTATTCCTCTAGTTACCTATATTTTTTACATTGCACTTTAATTTGAAACATTGAGGACAATGTTAAGTTTTAGTTTTGGGGTAAGGGAGAAACTTTTAGTTGAAATAATAAAACTCCAAACTTTAGAAACTTGTGAACAATTCAGGATGGCACTAGCCATTCTAGGTAGATGAAAACTTAGATCTTTTTCTATAGGAATTGGTGTGCCAAGCTAAACTGTCTATCCATAAAAGGATGTCTAACTCAGGTGTTAGAAATAACATGATAATCATTGAACAAGCACATCTCGGAGTCTATCTCGACCATATCACCTTATGTTTTTATTTTTGTAACTTTTGTGTTTCTCTAAGTGATTTGGTGGGGCACCAGTATCGAATTGTTATCACCGCCAGGATGAAGTAGAGTGTTTGAGATCAAGCCCCATTATTGTATTATTTAGACAATTTTTCAAAAAAATAAAAAAAATAATCAAGTATTGACACTTTGATAGCAATATGTGTGTGTTCTCCCTGTCTCCGTCGCCTAAGCAAGCGTGGAATGTAGGATCCATGGGAGCTATCATGTAATCTGTTGAAAAGGAGCATGCGCTTAGATTCAAAATATCTAATCATGTTGTCAGTATATTTAATAATATAAAGATAAATTTTTTATTTTTAATAAATCGAACGTCGGGGCCCTTGTATATACAAGTGAAGTCGATATTAGTAGAAGGATTAAGACCAGTGGGAGCGTATCTCAATCCATTAGGATTCATCCTGGCAGTGACCTTCAGACAGATATAGCAAACACCGTTCACCTTAGTCAACATGTTCACCATTCATTACTTTTATATTCATCTTCTAATCTATCCATGTGTTTGAATTTGATTGATTCCGAGCAATGTGAGTTTTGATCATTTCCAACAATTGGACTCATATAGGGTAATAATTTTTATATACGAAGAATCTTGTAGCCAACTAAATAGCATGTTTAGTGTCTACCCTCAATCATTCAGAAGTGGTTAGAGTTTAGAGTAAAATTTTTGTGGGTATACCTTTTTGTAAACCCTCACGAGACAAAACTTGTCCGATAGGGACACCTATGGGTTTAAAGTCTTGTTGCACACGCTAAGTGCAATCGCGATGCCTGCGAAAGTGAGTTAGGATTTTTATTTCCAGATTAGATTTGCTCGAGGACTAGCAAAATATAAGTTTGGGGGTATTTGATAGACACATTTTATGTCTTAATTGTTCTCATATTTGTATTGTTATTTCTCAATTTTTATACTAATATTTTTGTTTTGTATGTTTTTAGGTATTTTTGGAAGAATAAATAAACGTGGTAAAAAATGGTTAAAAAAGTTATTAAGGCACCTGGAAATTGATAAAGACACCCAAAGATTTGGCTAAAGGCACCCATGTGATGGATAAGGGCCACCCACCTCCTTTATTAAGTTCAAAAACGAAAGTGGCGAGAAAGTTTTCTTCCTAAAAACTAAAGAATCTATGATAATATATCACGAGATTTGGAGGTTATTTTGAAAGAGTTTTAGGGAAAAAATATTATGTTGCCTTAAATAGAGGGATTTTTACACGATTGGAGACTTGATCACGACAAATATTGGATTCTCGAGAGAAAGAAAAAAAAATCAGACACAAATTTCACGTGTAGCATTGGATTTTCTTCCCTATTTCACTCATATCTTGCTTGATACTGGTTAGAATAAATATGGAGAGCTATAGAATCGCAAAACAATAAAATCGGGATCAAGTCTTTTTAGAGAAAGAAAAAAATATGCATCGAGAATGCTTTTACTGCCGAGATTTAATCTTAAAAGAGAGAATATATTTTCGAGATTTGGGAGTAATGGGTCGTTTAATATAAATAGAGAGTTTGGGGGAGAGCTCAGGAGACGAAGAGAATAGAGAGAAATCACTTCAGAAGATTTTTTTTTTTGCTGCTGCTGAAGAACACGAAGAACAGAGGCTACGGCAACAGTTTCTTCAACCTCTCAGCCACGGTTTTTTCATCCATTTGCAACGGATATCTTCGTTTTTGTAACATTTATCTTCAGCTGCAATGGTTTCTTCAACATATTTGCAACGGATATCTTAGCATCTGCAACATTTATCTTCATCTTTGCTTTGTAACAGTGAGTCTATAACGCCTATAAACGTTTTAAACTCACTGTTTTCTTTATTTTTCTTTTTTTTTTCATCATTTGTAAACACTTTGAGTCATGAACTATTATTTGAGCAAGTGATTGATATGAGGAGCTAAACCTCTTTGCTGAGGCGACGGAGGAAGCCATTGTTCCAAGAAAAGTGGTATATTTCTATTTTAATTAATTTTTGCAATTTCTTTTATGATTTTTTGCTTTGACTAAAAATCGATTTAAGAATTTTTATTAAACAGTTGTGATTTCTTTTGATAAAGCATGTTTAGCCTAGGGTTTTTGATGTTCTATACTTTCGATTTACAATTGTTGCTTTGAAAATCTACTTTTGCAACATATTAGAATCACTTTAAATGTAAAGAATTGCATGAATATTGATTAAACTGAATCACTTTAATTGGTTAATGGTGGAATCCTGAGCCGCAGTGCCTCTTTAATCTTAATACCAACTTTGTTTTGAGTTTTCTAGTTTAATTATTAGAGTTTGAATCTAAAATCAATCTTCTCAAGTTCGAGAGTTTGAAACCCATTCTTACCACATCTACAATCCACATCACTAATGGTCGTCACAACCACGAAGATCCGGAAAGTCTTGTTGGTCACGTAATGGTTGCCAAGTTAAAACCAAAGGAAATAGAGACGGTGAAGTCTATGCGGAACGTAATGAAAGCGACTGCAATCCTATCTAAGATAAAGGAGGACGACTCCAACAACTTGTCTTCATTGTCTACAATTAAGTCAACGCTAGCAACGATCAAAAGGACAAAATAAGATGGTCGAATGGTTATGCAACAATCAGAGTAGTTAGCCGAGAAACACAATTACACGTTCAGAAAAGAAGAAAGGTATGGTAAAGTGATTCGTATTTTCTTGGCACATCCGAAGATGATCCAATTGGCTCAATGCTTTCATCAAATTTTGTTGATGGATGCTACTTACAAGACAAACAAGTACAAGATGCTGTTGTTGAACATTGCTTGCCACAATTCGGACAAATGCACATATACGGTGGCGTGGGGTTTAATGGATACTGCGAACGATGTGAGTTTCATTTGGATGTTGCAAACATTAAGGTCGATTTATAATGGAGAGCATTTTCCAAGGGTTGTTGTAACGGATAACGATCAAGCCTTGATGAATGCAATAAAGGTAGTGTTTCCGGAAGCCCAAAATTTTCTTTGTACATGGCACATTCAATGCAACATCAATTCCAATTGCATACATCATATCCAAGCTAGAAAACGAAATAAACCAAGAGGTCGAAGGAAGAGGATGAACGTATTAGTAAACTAAGCGTGGAAAAACGAGAAGAAGAGAAAAAGTTAACTGATGAAAAGTTGGTCGAGGATGGAATAAAGTGGTCTTTATTTCTAAAAGCATGGTATAAGCTAGTTTGGTCGATGACGGAGGAAGTTTATGAATACAACTTGGATAACTTTGAGGATGAATGGGGCAAGAACTATCCCAAACCAGTTAAGTATTGCAAAACACAATGGTTAGGACCGCATAAGGATAAGTTTGTGTTTGCATGGACATATGAATATCAGAACTTCAAGAATGAGGCAACAAGCATTCCAGAGGGGTCCCATGACCGATTAAAGAAAATACTAGTCGGTATTCAAAATGGGGTTGTGTCGGTCCAAGAAGCAATACATGAGTTCACCAATCATGACCTCACTAAGATTTACGGTTCAATGGAAAAAAGTCGGCATAGATTCCCGTTGGCACATTTAAAACATAAAAATCTTCTAAGGGGTATAGTTTACAAAATTTCTTGGTGGATAATAAATTACATGATACAACAATTGGAGTTGTATAGAGATCACAATGATGAGACTACGGTTTGCAATTGCAAGACGATGATAGGTATTGGACTCCCGTGTCGTCACATGCTTGGTAGGTATGTTGAAATGATTGACATTAATGATATTCATCCCTTTTGGAAGCAATTATCTTTCACTCGAAACACCCCGGTGGTTGATGGTGCGTCGTTCGTAGAGACGGAAATGGTTGCACGAATACTCGAGTGTTACTCTACATCAAATGGGACACAAAAGAAAATATTCATGCACCATTTAAAGGAATCCATTCACCCCTGTCTAAAGGTTATTGAAGAAGCAATGAAAGAAAAGGCGATGGGTAAGCCGAATACCGAAAAACCAAGGTTAATTCAAAGAAAATAGTTGAAGGAATGATTATCTAGTCAACGAGAGCTTTCTAGGCATGAGCATACAGAAGCGGAGTATCAAGATGTGCCAGCTCTAAGGAAAATTGATCGTCCAAGGAAGGATCAAGGTGGACCAAGCTCATGAAAAGTCAAACCTAAGGTCTCTACGATTCCTTCTCAAGTAAGTCAAACCCAACCTATACACGGAAAACCAAATCGTGGTAAGTATTCAATATACGATGAGTATTTGGAATAACTTCCTCTACTCATTATACCATTTGTTTTATCCACCGAAGATGTCGATGGGGATGGCAACTGTGGTTTTCATGTTGCTTCGGAACAAATAGGAGACTTTAGTGAGGCGGTTACCGAGAAAATCACCCAATGGCAATATTTAAGAAATAAGATGGCCGTCCAACTATTGGAGGATAAGGAATTCTATATTAAAATGACGAGAGAAGGAGATAGACATGTTAGAGAACAAGAGTTCAAAGAGTTATATACTCGTGTAAAATTCCCAAAGAGTTATATACTATTGGTAATGCCGAAATGTGGATATCTTTTAGCGGATGTTTTGAACTGCGTGGCATATTATTTCTGTCACCCTTCCTTAGGAGTGAGTATTACGTTTACACCCACAAGGACGGTTTGTGATGAGTCGGTCAAGGATAAACGAATCATTATGGAATGGGTTAATAGCAATCATTTTATAGGTTTAAGATTAACGGAAGATTGTCCATTACCTCCATTGGGTAGGTGGTCGGATTACTTCCCAACTAACTATTGCAAGAAGTGGTAGAAGCACTACGAGTCCAACATGGAGCGTAGGGATCGTTTAACAAACTTTTCCAATGACCCAATTGAATTGACCGAGGATGGTGATTAGTTTAGTTAAACATGTAATTTGACCATTGCATTTTCAAGTGATAGAAAAATATTAATGCAATGTTTCAGTGTTATCACCATTGTGTTTTCTATATACAAGTGATTGAAAAATATATTAACGCTATGTTTTTTGTGTTATCGTCATTGTGTAACATGGAGAAAGTTTTTTGGCAACATTATATTGTACAATCGGAAGTATCGGGATCACCATTATCTTCCGATTTGAACAATCAGAAGTAGATAATTATATTGTCATTCCGATCATGTTGAATATTGTCAATAGGAAATTAAGTTAAAATCAAGTTAGACAATCGGTAGATATATGACAACAATAACTTCTTATTATACTAAAAATCAAACACGAAAACCCATTTTCCCTACATAGAGAGTTGTATCGTCATAATATTTTCAAAAAGTTACTACAAAGACTATAATCGGTAGATAACAATATATTCTAACTACCGATTATGTGTCCATGCTAATTATTCTGTGATTCATATTCTGTCTTGAAGAATTCCCTTCACCTTAAGCGGCGTGGAAAAACCTTAAATGGGTTGAATCTGTCCATCATCTTAAGGATATTGAAATGAGCTTCGTAACGGTAATTTGATCGTTTCTATCATCGTCATTCCTCGAGAGATCTCACTATTACTTCATCATTAGTTTCACCCCTCAAACGATATTGATTGACAAGATAAGTTAAATTTACAAATGGATCAACTTCTCTGCTTATACAATTAAATCAACAAAAAAGATCAGCTCTATTACGGTTATTGGGGTTACCGGTGTCAACGCAAAAATGTTCGTGAATGCTCTCCAAATAACTCATACTCATTACACCATTTTTCCTACTTTCTTCTCCTTGCCTCAGATAGATTTGCACTTAGCGCCTACATAGCGATAAACTTCTTCTACCGTGAACGGTTGAGCCATTAATCTTGAAGATGATTACTTCGATGTTGGAGAGATAAAATGTATTGGAGGTGCATAAATGAGAAGGGGTCACCCTCCTTATATAGATTAGAGTCCCAACGACTTTTTTTTGAAAAAAAAAAGAACCGTTGAGGCTTGGTGTAACAAGAGTGTACAGAAAATACGTACACTAAGTTCATACGAATATAAACAATCGAAAGTATCGGGATCATCATTACCTTCCGATTTATACAATCGGTAGTCTATGAAACTTTATTTACTACAGATTATAGATCTTGCCCCAAATTCGAAATTGAAAAATTTATCAAATTTTTAAATTTTTTATGTTCCATAATCGGTAGTCTAAGAAAATGTATTTACTACCGATTGTAGATGTTGCCCCAATTTCAAAATTGAATTTTTTTATAAAATTTTCAAAATTTGCATACTCCATAACCGGTAGTATATGAAACTTTATTTACTACCGATTATTGATGTTGGCCCAAATTCGAAATTGAAAAATTTATCAAATTTTGAAAATTTTCATATTTCATAATCGGTAGTCTAAGAAAATGTATTTACTACCGATTGTAGATGTTGTCCCAAATTCAAAATTGAAAAATGTATAAAATTTCCAAAATTTGCATACTCCATAATCGGTAGTCTATGAAACTTTATTTACTACAAATTATAGATGTTGCCCAAATTCGAAATTAAAAATTTATCAAATTTCGAAAGTTTTCATATTCCATAATCGGTAGTGCAAGAAAATTTATTTACTACCGATTGTATATGTTGCCCCAAATTAAAAATTGAAAAATTTATAAAATTTACAAAATTTGCATACTCCATAATCGGTAGTCTATGAAACTTTATTTACTACCAATTGGATGTTGCCCCAAATTCAAAATTAAAAATTTTATCAAATTTCAAAAAATTTCATATTCCATATCGGTAGCCTAAGAAAATTTATTTACTACCGATTGTATATGTTGCCCCAAATTCAAAATTGAAAGATTTATAAAATTTTCAAAATTTGCATACTCCATAATCGTAGTCTATGAAACTTTATTTACTACTGATTATAGATGTTGCCCCAAATTCGAAATTGAAAAATTTATCAAATTTCAAAAAATTTCATATTCCATAATCGGGATCAGCAGGTGTAATCAGTAGATAATTATCATGTGATTGTGGATCAACAAGCTTAATCGATAGGTGATGCATACCACTTATCTACCGATTGTAATGTAAAATTTCAAAAAAGTTACTTATTAAAAAAAAGTCTATTGCAAATCGATAGACACATTTTTTTGTCTAAATTGTGCTCAATTATCTATTTTGTTAATGTTTGATTTTGTACTTATTATGGTTTTTTATGTCTTTATAGGTATTTTGAGAAATAAATAATTGCAGAAAAATCGGCTCGAAAGTGATAAAGGCACCTGAAAAATTACTAAAGGCACCCACCAGTTGGATAGGGGCACCTCCCTTTTGAATTTGAAAAAAACCGAAATTGGCGGGAAGAGAAAAGCCGCATAAGAAAACTCCTGAATGATTCTGAACCGAAGATTAAGGGATTTAAAACGTGTTCTTTCTATCCCAAAGTGATTAAGCACTCAAAAGATAACATAACACGTCAAATATGAGTGATTCATGTGGAAAAAAATGGCTGGAAAATCATCACAGGAGTCGAAAACAGAGTCATTATCTGTTTGGGATTTGCATGTACTTGGAGTTTGTTTTGAATATAATCTTTGGGTCCTTATCGCTTAATAAAGTCTATAAGGGTTAACTAATCCTATAAATACCAAAGAGAATCGAAGAAAAGGGAGGCGGAGATGGACGAAAAAATTCCAGGAAGAAAACACTTCTGCTGATGTAGGCAAGAACACGAAGAACAAAGGGCGCCCAGAAACTGTCATTTTATTTGTCGTTGAAGCTTATTTTGAGGGTGTTTCCAATATGATGAGTTAATCACCATCACTGGGGCGACAGAGGAAGCTATTTTTCCAATAATAAAGTGGTAATTCTTATTTTATTTATTTTTTGCAATTCTTTTACTATTATTTGCTTTGAATTAAAATTGGAAAAATGGTTTTTATTAATTAGTTGTGTTTTATTTTGATGAGTCATGATGAGCTTAGAGCTTTTGATGTCTCATGCTTTCGATTTACAACTATTATTTGAAAACCTAACTTTGGCAATATTTTGAATAAACTGAATATACGAGTTGCAAGATTTTTATCACTTGAAAAATTGGCGAATGGTGGAATCCCTAGTCTCTGTCCTTCCCATAATTTGAAATCAATTTTACTTTAATTTTGTTTTATTTTTAGTTATTAAAAATTAGGTTTAAAAATCGAATCTTTACAAGTCTGAGTATCGAACCTTTTACCACTATTTTTAAAAATTACATCACAAATCAATCGATAATTCACAAAAAGAACCTAAACTTCATTCATCATCCATAAAGTAAACCATTCATTAACACTAAACATAATGCTAGAACTTATAATCCGAAAAAACCCTTAAAAACTAGGTTGGCTTTAGTACGAAAATGATGTTAGAACTTATAATCCGAAACAAGTTTCTTGCAAATCAATTGAAAATGATGTTCTCTAACAAAACAACCACAATCTAATTTCTAGATTTTTTGGTTTTAATACGAGCACGACGAGCACTAGGGACATTTGCTTCAGCATCAGAGACATTGGCTTCACCATCAGTACTCGATGAACCACCAAATCTTTTACTGGGCTTTGCTGCTGGCCTCTTAGGATTATTCTAATCTTTCTCCCCAAACTTATTTGCATAAGCTTCATTATCAATGTTATCCATTAGGTCTTTATGCTCTTTCATCTTCTCAATTGATAAAGGCACTCCCGCCTTTATACACCCAACAATCTTCTTGAAGAAAAACGCGACCTATTTTTTTGTTTTTATGTAATAACAATCAAACAATTATTATCTAAAATATTGAGTCGTAATATTAAAATCAAAAGGAAAGAACATTACGTACCAGTCTTTCATAACCAGAAGGTTTGTCTTTGATGATACAAGTATAATCGGAAGCCTTAGTGGTCTTTCCTTTATCTTCACGGATCAAATGAAGATGAGAATGATCCCGGTACCATTCCATATATCTTGGATGTACTTCATCACCTCGGTTGACCGGTCTTCCATCGTTGATCAAATATCGCATCCTGTTATTCCAATCTTCAACGGATGGGTTACCATAGTAAACTACTGTGATAGAGGCCTTACCACATGCACAACTCTCCACGTCCAATTTGAACTTGCCACGCATATGACTCCAAGGTTCTTCTTGTATATAACCGAGTTGACACATCACCCTTGAGGAATTGTACATAACATATCAATAGAGTTACCAAAATACCTGTAGTAGGATCACATTCCCGACAATTTAGCTAGTTGCTTCCCTTGATGCCTTTCTTAACTCTTCCATAAAGAACGCATGGTATGCGGTGCC
Source organism: Papaver californicum (assembly GCA_023531435.1). Lineage (NCBI taxonomy): Eukaryota > Viridiplantae > Streptophyta > Magnoliopsida > Ranunculales > Papaveraceae > Papaver > Papaver californicum. The sequence goes on along the minus strand of JAJJMC010031261.1, from coordinate 4,074,147 downwards.
CCACGAGTAATCACGAACTTTATTAATAGGATGCAATAGTTGTAGAAGGTTGGCGTCAACCTGGTTGCCATTACAATTGGGAAAATGACACATCCCAATACACATAGGAGATATGCAGTGGCTGCAACATTTACTTCGTCGTTGCTGAACTCTGGATTCATTTGTTCTTTATCTTTGGTGCCTTTGAACATATTCATCAAGTGGACCATGCTGAACTGTCTAGTTTTGTAACGAAAACACCGGTTGAACTCAATGTCGGATGTTGCTCGATCCCAAACAAGGCACTTGTGAGTGTATAAATAATGCTGCTCCCAGCTTAACTGCTTTATATAATCAAACTTGACGGATGTACCATGTCCAGCGAGACTAAGAATCTGCACCACATCATCTGGGGTGATCACCATCTCTCCAAACGGCATATGGAGGGTGTCGGTCTCAGGATACATTATCTTTAGGAAGGATGATATCGATACACGGTCAAGCTCTAAATTGAATTCTCGGCAGCAGTAGATAACCCCGAGTCATAAATAATTTGCTTGAACCTTTCACACTCACCATCTAACAACCAGTCTTTCATTTTTCTTAGTGCAGCTGTAGGTTTGAGTAAACGAACCATATGAGAATGGTCCTAATATACACGACGAATTATAAAATAATTAAAATAGTCGTTAACACTTCTAAGAATAAAAAGATAATAACTTAAGAATGATGTTTTATAATTATTACCTCGGTTGAATAAATTTCTTTGGCCCATGAGTCTTTGTATCCTAATAACATATCTCCTCCATCTCTTGGTAACTCAGGGATTTTGCCTGCTTCAATACTCTTCATCTTCAAAGAGGTAGGGACTTGGTATCCTCCTTTTTTATTAATTACCTTCTTTGTACCTTGTCCTTCTCCTTGTGTAGCACTTGGTTCTCCTTCTTCTTGGTTTCTAACTTGTGGAGGACTTGGTTCTCATTCTTCTTGGTTTCTAACTTGTGGAACACTTGGTTGTAAACTTGCTTGAGTTCTTTCGGTGATAGAGATTCCGCTAGCGCTATTTTCTCTTCTTGCACTAGCTGTTACTTTCTTACCCCCTTCACGAAAAGGCCCCGAAATAATTGTATTTTTGGCTTCCATAGCTCGTCTTTCCCTAAAAATACAAATAAAGAACAATTAGCTCATAAGACACCGTTTAATCACTACATAATCGGTAGATTAAGTACATCAAAAATAACCGATTATTCATAATCGGTAGCTCGGGTCCTAGATTATCTCCCGATTATGCAACAATTTTGTGTCATAAAACTCTAAGTTTTGGACACACATATAATCGATAGTCAAATAAACAAACTAACAAATGATTACAAAACAATCGATAGCTCGGGTCCTAGATTATCTCTCGATTATGCATATAAGTTGGATCAGAAAATCTAAGCTATAGACACACATATAATCGGTAGTCAAATAAACACAATAACAAATGATTACAAAACAATCAGAAGTCAAATACAAAACCTATCTACCGATTTGGTAAAACGAAATCAAAGGTTTTAAGGCAAATATAATCGAGAGACAATAATCACACGTAACTACCGATTATGATATAGCACTAACATTTTTTCAATTTTAAAATATTTTAATCGGAAGTTAACAACTACTACATATCTACCGATTGATTCAAAACTATATTCATCTACATGAAACCATCTAATATAATCGTTAGTTAGATAAAAAATTAACTACCGATTAAGTCTAAATTTTAGTACAGAAAGAAAATCGGTAGTTAATGACTAAATATAACTACCGATTATAGTCGATGTGCTTGAGGAATCATGAATTCTTTCATAATCGGGAGTGAACTACTATTACATATCTATCGATTGATTCAAAACTATATTGCTCTACACCGAAACCATCTAATATAATCGGTAGTTAGATAAAAAGATTAACTACCGATTAAGCCTAAATTTAGGTACAGAAAGAAAATCGGTAGTTAATGACTAAATCTAACTACCGATTAAAGTCGATGTTCTTGAGGAATGATGAATTTTGTCATAGTCGAGAGTTTAAACCTATATGAAACTACCAATTCTGGGTAAAAATCGAAAATCCTAGAAATTATAGTGACGATTTCAATCAATTGAAACAAAATAAACCCAAATAGTGGTATACCCTTACCTAATTGGGGCCATCATACACTGCTGGAGAGTCCAATTGTCAGAATTAGTCTCCGTATCTAGATCATCATCTTCGTGTTCTTCATCTTCTTCACTATGTTCTTCAACAATCTCTCTTTTTATCAATCTCTCCACAAAATTTGGCCGGTTACTAAATCAGATTGGCGGCTTGTTTGTTTCTGTCGAGCCATCTTTATATCGAAATATCGACGATGATTTGATACGGCAATTAACGACGATACGATGAATTGGTATTGAAAATTTCACGAGGAAATTTTGTTCTCACAATCGGTTGTCAAGAGGAAGAGAGAAGAAGAGTTAGATTTTTCTCACAATTTGTAGAGAAAAAGAAGAGTTAGAAATGAAATAAAATTAGTTTTTACTTTTATTAGTGAAAGGATATATGGGTATTTTACCTATCATTAGACAATCCCATAGTCATATCTATTGAATGAATATAAAATAAGTCGCCCCGTATTTTTCTGAATTGCACTCAAAGACACAAAGTTTTTTTACTTTCATAGTTAAACATTTATTTGTTTAACCTTATTTTGACCCCTAGCAATGTAGATATGTTATAAAGTAGAAAATATTTTTATCTTTTCTTTCCATTTTTGTTTGTCACATGGAAATGATCCACAATAAAAAAAATTTATTTAGATCTTTACCCATTGATATAGACTGACTAAAGTCACCCTTAGCATTAGAGATGCTCCAAGTGCGAAATCAAAATAATAATAGAACATATCTAATACCCCGTTAGGAATTTCAGAGAGTACGAATCTGTTATATACATGTATGCATGCTTATCCAACCAGTGGCTGAAATAATATTAGAGATTAGGAGGGACTTGAAAAAATGATTAGGTTATGAAAGAACATTAGTTTGAGTTGGGGTTAACTATTTAACTTGAGCTTGAACTGGAATGGGCCAAAATTTACTACCTATATATACTTAAAATTTTGGTTAGGGTCTGGCTGAAGCCAGGAAAAATCTGGCTGTAATTCCGCCCCTGTATCACATAAGTTATTTTCCAAGTACAACTGTAAAAAGAAAAAAACATGATGCTAAAAAAAGGCAAATCTAGAAAAATTTAAGAAATTACAATCCAGTATACAAAAGGTTTCATAGTTGTGGACCGAAAACCCAACATTACTGTTACAAGAGTTGCAAGAATATTCTTGCCCAATTTATAGTTGGACATGATAGAAAGAGCTCTATTTCGAGAGACGATGAAAACAAACTATTTAATTAACTGAGCATGCGGATACAAAGGGAATTCCTGCAAATGAATTTTAGATTATCGATGGAAATTATATGCACATGTCAAATGGATTAAAGAAGGTAGGCCATTCGATATAATATTGATCATCGTTAGCTAAACACTTCGTTTAGAATCCGAAAAAGTGCAAGCTTACTATATCCATGTATCCAACACTCACATAAAGTCATTTCCTAATACAAAAGGAAATGATAAGTACCAAATACGGTAAACCGAGAGGAATCCAAGAATTACAGATCAATTTAAGGGTTATACTTATGAACTGAAAACTCAACATGGTTACTACAAGAATTGCAAAACTTTATGCCCCTAATAATATTCTCTGGAAAATTTATAATTAGACAATTCCAAAAGAAGAGTCATTTTGATTGGAAACGAAAAAAGCTATTGAATTGACAAAGCAAGCACATACCAAAGGAATTCAGGCATAAATAAGACCCAACATTTTTCCTGGCTTCAGCCAGACCCAACATTGTTGTTCCAGCAAGTTAAGATTGATTGTTGTTCACGCAAGGCATCATTTAAAACCTGAGAGAGTACGAGTCTATTATGATGTTCATCAGCTTTTACTTTTTGGTAGCATGGCTCATCCATCATTTGAAACACAACATTTTATCTGGTACAAATTAAATGTCCCTGCAATTTAGTTTAAGTGTTAATAGTTGTAGAACAGCTTTACGCTTAAACAATTACTGTTTTTGTCTAGTATTTAAACAATTACTGTTTTTGTCTAGTATTGAGATGCCTGTTTTTTATTATTTTGGATCCAAATAGTTTGTAAGTTTTTAGGGCTGCTGTGGCCTCTTTTCTTACTCTCTATTTTTGTAATTTCCTTGTAATTGCCGTTTTCTTTTTAGTATAATTTTGGACTTGTAAAAAAAAGGACTATTATCGTGCTACACTGTTTGTGTTGCAGCAACCAGTTGGGTGAGAAGTATACAAATGAGCAATCATCAACCAAGGTGAAGTGAAAAGTGAAAAACTGTTCACTTAATGAACGAGCGTACTTACAATCTCAAGATCAACAAACCTGCTAACAATCCTAATGGAAAATCTTATTACAAGGGAAGTCATTATAAACAACAACATCAAACTCTTTGAGATACTTTCTGCACCTTCACCAATTCTCATACTTGAGTCTCTTCAATACCATATTTCCCCGGCGAACATAGTAAAGGATGGGAGTGAAGATTTTTGAAGCTTTGTATGTTGTAACTCCCTTCAGCAGTGAAATGATTTTCTAAATCCAAATCCCCTCATCTGGAACTTGCCAAACTTAGCTTGTCGCAGACCAAACTACCAAGCTCTTTCATATCCTTTAAGAGGTACAACCTTGCACACTCCGCTCAACATTAACCAAGATTAAAAAAAACCTTGGTATCCTGTTTTTGGTGCAGCATTTCTTTTCTGGGTCTCCCTAGCTAGATGCCTTACGCTATCTATTTGCTCAAAAGATGAGCCAGAAGGATGCATCAATCATGCCATTTTTAGTTGAAAGCTATCATTCATACACTTAACCCATGCTTTTGCAAGCCAACAATTCTTTCAATCTTCTCAGGAATGAGGGGTAATAGTTTCTTGGTAATTGCTCTTGAAAGATTAAACAAACATGCTTGTCTTCTTCCTGTGTTAAGAGCTATCAATGCAAATTAGTATGAAGACTACCAACCAGGGCAGTGTATAGAGTGTCATCAGGCACTAGACCCACCATTTTCATTTCATCATACAATCGAAAAGCCTCGTCAGATCTCCCTTCTTTAGACAAACTTGAAATCATCATACTGTAAGTAACCAAACTTGGTGACAAACTCCTTTCCACCATTTCCTGGAACAGTTTCAACCCATCATCTACATTCCCAGCAATGAAATTCCCATGCGTAAGCAACGTATAAGTATACACATCTGGCATTATCCTTTTCTTTTCCATCACATCTTTAAGCCCGCAAGCTTCCTTCATTTTCCCATTTTTGCAATACCCATCAATTAGAGTATTATAAGTAACAATGTTAGGCTGTACACCCTTCTTCTCCATATCACGTAAAACCCTCGTTGCTTCAGCAATATTTCCTTCTTTACAATGAATGTCAATCAAAATAGTAAAGCTTACACAATTCGGCACAACATCCTTATCTACCATACTAAGCAATATCTTTTTTGTTTCACTAATTCGATTTAACTTGCATAACCCACTTGCAATTATGTTATATGAAAACGCATTGGCTTTAATACCTTTCTTCTCCATTACATCAAAGAATTTTGAAGCTTCATCTATTGCTCCTTTCTTACAATACCCATCCATTATTGTATTAAACACCACCTGGTTCAAATCAATTCCTTTGCACTGCATCTCCTTCAACAATATCTTCACTGCATCCATTTGCCCAACTTTACAAAGACCATTAACTAATGCAGCATAAGTATGTACATTAGGATTTATCCTTTTCTCAGATAGTTCATCAAACAACGCAAATGCTCTTTTCATGTTTCCGGTTCTACAATTTCCACTTATCATTGATGTATAAACGTGTATATCAGTTTCAATCTTTCTCTCAAGCATTTCCTCAAACACCTTTTCAGCTTCTGCAATATTGCCCTCACATATAAACTTATTAATCAGAAGTGTATAGGTTGTAACATTTTTTGATAGGCCTTCATTATCAATCAACTCCAGTATTTCATCAACCTCCTCATATTTACCAATTTTAATAACCCCATTAATCAGAGCATTATAAGTAAAAATATTTGGTTTAATCCCTTTACTTCCACCCACCACCATAAACTCCCTAGCTTTCTCAAGCTTTCCATTCTTACACAGCTTATCTACAGCAATCGTGATCGACCGTGTATCCAGTTCCAATTTAATCTTTTTCATGTGATCAAGAACTTGAAAAGCCTCCTCAAACATGTTTTGCTCTAAATAAACTCTAAAATGCATATCAAAAAATTCACTCAAAGTATCCGAATCCTTACAAAGATTCTCCACCAAAGAAGCTATAACTGAAACTGGGCAGTTGAGATCTTCATGAATCGCGACATAATTAAGAACACATTTCGCCATTCGGAATTTTCTGTCTTTGAATAACCTTAAACTTAAGGTTATATAAGTTTGAAGATCATGCTTATAAGTTGGAGGAGTAAGAAATCGATTATTTTTATCAATAAGAAAATTGAAGAAATCTAAACAAGTAGTGGGTTTGAGAAGTGGGTTAGAGACAACAAGATGGATTATGTTTGTGTTGAGATTCGAGATGAGCGGAAAGTTCTTAGGTTGGAGAAGAGATTTGCAGTCTAAAGTTTTAAGGACTTTAGAAATTTTGTTTGCAATTTCATGATTGTTTTTTATAGAGGTATCAGAGGTTAAAACTGAATTTAGGGTTTTGAGAAGCTTCTGATTTGGATTTGTCATGGCTAAAAGTAGGAGATGAGTGGTATTGTTGGTATCAATTGCGCCACTGATATCAGTGTTATGAAGCCATTTTGGCGCGTAAATAGAAGACTAGAGAGATGAGGTTGGAATATTTTGGGTTCATAAATGGGCTTACTAAGAAACCTCATCTCATTTAAGGACCCATATTTGGGGCGCCCTCTTCTCATTTAAGGGCCACCTCTAATAGCCCAAATAATGATCACAAAATTGTAAAAGCGATGGCGAACCGCCGATATTTGTACGCAGCTATGCACTTAACCATCCAAATATATTCTGGTGCCCCATCAGTTTGAAACTTCAAGTTCGATAATGAAACAGTATATAACAATTATCGTAATTAATGGATATAAAACATAAAAAACTAGGGTATCGCCCGTATCCGGTCGGTATAGGCTATTTTACAAAGTAGAATGTTGATTTACGATGAAATGCTTACGGGTTGTAAAATTGGCTAAAAGCTTAAATATAACCAATTAGAACTTGATCCACCAAGTCTTCCGACTACTAATATCCAGTACCATATATTTTCAACTGTAATCAAATGAAGCTTATAAATAAAAAATGACAGACTCAAAAAGTAGTTCCTTGTTTACAAAAAAAGTAATTAAATTTGCACTTTGACAAATCAAACGAAGTTTATCTTAGTTTTCCACTGCATCTTGTCACCGAGGACATCCCAGAAAAAGGTTGTCAATTTAACCAAGTTCAGCTTATTAGTTACCATCTAGGGTGTGCCAAGAAATTACACAGCTAGGTGCCTGCATTCTGATCCATAGATTCAACATTGCAAGACTACCACATGCCATATCATGGTTAGTTGAATTGAAAATAACATGTAATTGAGTAATATTTGCTAACATTCAGTAAAATTGAATGTCTATATTGTTTACTGAGCCGATTTGATCAAGTTATATGCTTATACATATGTAATAAAGATGTAAGAGTAAATTATAGGTGTTTGTAGTCATCTATTCCCATACATAATTTTTGTGCTCCGTGCTTGTGGCGTCTTATGAGAACCAAGCTAGAGTACTAACCTATCTACTGCGGTGGACACGCTTCTTGCTGGTTCTAATCTATGATGGGAACAACCTGCCAAGATTAAAGATCAAAATTATTATATATAGATGAACGCTAAAGTAGTCAAACATCATTCCTAATTAAAGTTCTTACAAATTCACCAAAGATGGAACCACAACCGAACAAATGAATTGAAATTGTGATAAAAAATAGCAAATATAGTTGCGAAATTCATTTAGCTTTTAACATTCCATACTTGTTCTCTCAATCATATACCTCAAATAATTTTTTTTATATTTTAGTGGAATCATGTAATGGCTATCATGTTTATAATATAATGTTGCAGACAAACAACAGTAAAGAGAAAATAGACAACACAAAACCAATAAAGAAAAATGCAACAATGTTGCTTACCAACAGGCACCGCCCATAGATGAAAGTTGAAGCTCACGACACTGTATATATGAAAAATAAATAGGAGAAAGGCACTACCCAAGAGCAAACAAACTGAAGAGTTTTCAGGCGCTCGATCTTATAGTTATGATGTTAGGGTAGTATCACTTTGCAGTGGCAAGATTATGATTGAAAGTTGTTCAATAGAGTCCTGCCTCCTTGATACTGAATTAACTTCTCTGTAAGTGAAGAATCTTCAAGAGGATTGTTGGTTCGTTATGATTTAAAACTATTGGTGTACTCACTAATTATTACTCGAAGTATGCAACCATAAAGAGAAAAGGAAAAAAAAAACTGAAATATATTTTATTGTATTTTTAATTTAGTTTTTACATTCTACAAAAATTCATTACCTTAAACAAAAAGGTAACCTCAGTTAATAAGAAAATATCAACTTTAGGACTCAAGTTCAGTTCATTTGTGAGACATGTCAGTCGGCGAGCCTACAAATATTCATTCAACAGTACATCACATAAAAAGCAAAAGGGGAGGTATGTTGTAGAATTAATGGGTAGCGATAAAAACTAAATCACTAAAATATTTAAGTCTAGAATTAGGTAGCTGTAGAAACAACATGAATTAGTTAAGAAGAAAATTTGATTACATACCATCTGCCCTTGCTTAGGGCTTTTCTCAATCTACGCAATAAGTTTTTCTCTTGGGTATCGGTACTCCAATTACTTTAGCAGTACTAATAACTATAATTTTTATTGCTAGATACATACCTTAGAAACATCCCTTGCAAGAGATTGCAGGAGGAAAGAATCGCAACCAACACACTGATAAATATAAGAAAGCTTTATAGGGGTATTGTCCATCTCACTTGCAGAACTACAAAGCAACCAAATTTCCAAATTTTAACCTAAACTTTACCTCGTTACCTATAACTTATGGACCAAAAGAACGATTAAATATCATTCGTAGAAACAAAAAAAAAGATAAAAAAGTATCAAGGCCCCAATCGCCTAAAAAGGATATCATGTCAAAGTTTTAGTGCTCATAATAAAATAGATCACCCTAGTGAATATTCGCACGAAGACTCGGACGTAGAAATCCATCTGAACAAAGAGAACATGAACAATGTAGTGCTTGTAGCGATTTGCATGGCTTGATAGACACATTTATGTGTATTATTTAGTCTCATACTTGTGTTTATAGTTCTCATATTTTGTACTAATATTATTATTTTATGTGCTTTTATGGTTGTTGGAAGAATAAACTTTTGTGGAGAAAATTGGCTTAAAAGTGTTAAAAACACCCCCCCAAAAAAAGTGTTAAAGGCACCCGCAAAATTGATAAAGGCATCCCCAAGTTTTGATAAAGGCACCAAGACTTTTGTTAAAGGAACCCTCTTCTTATTTTAAATTGGAATTGTGGAGGGAAAAATTTTCTTCTCAATCTGTGAGAATCTGTTGCGAGAGTTGGAATATATTTTGGCAAGATTTTATTCGGTCTTCAATAATAAGAGTGTTAGCATGTTTTGGAAACTCGAGAATATCCAAAATCTCGTGATTAAGTGAGTAGCAATCAAATCAGGGATAAAAATCTCGGGATATGCTCGATCCTGTATAATGAAGAGATAAAAGTTCTGTGAGATATTATTTGGGTTTAAAGAGAAGATCATCTCAAGTACAACAAAGGGAAGACACAGAATCACCGGGAGAACAAAATCAGGATCAAAAAATGAAGAAAATATTTTCCCGTGAGAAAGAGAGATCCGTGTGAATTAAAGAAAGAATTTGAGGGAGTTACTGAAGATATATGGTGTTGTAGTATATAAAGGGTTCGAAGAGAAGAGATTAAGGGGGGTATGGAGAGGCCAGAGCGCAAAAATCAAAATTCCAGAAAAATCTGCTCATGATCATGATGAAGAAGATGAAGAAAACGTTACCATAGGTTGAAGTTTCCGTGGCGAAAAGATTGAAGATTCTGTTTCTAAAGCTTTTAAATTTGCAACGAATATCTTCATTTGCAACGTTTATATTCAGAAACAGTTATTCCTCTGTAACAGTGAGTCTGTAACGTTTATAAACGTTGTAAACTCACTGTTTTCACTATTTTCACTCTTTTTCACCATTTGTAAACACCTTTTTGAGCAATGAATGAGTATTTTGAGAATTTTTTCAACATGAGGAGCTAAATCCCTTTGTGGAGGTGATGGAGGAAGCCATTGTTCCAAGAAAAGTGGTATATTTCTATTTTAATTGATTTTTGTAATTTCTTTTATGATTATTTGCCTTGGTTAAAAATTGATTTAATGATTTTTGTTAAGTAGTTGTGATTTCGTTAGATGGTACATGCTTGGCCTAGGTTTTAGATGTTTCATGCTTTTGTTATACAATTGTTGTTTTAAAAATCTACTTGTTGCAATATTTTAGAATCAAATTAAAAGTAAGAATTGCAAAAATATAATTATTGAATTAAATCACTTTGATTGGTTAATAGTGAAATCCATAACCTCAGTATTTGTGAATATTATTTCATATTTTGTATATATTTTTAGTTTAAAATTAGTTTATTAAATCTAAATTCAATCTTCACAAGTTCGAGCGAACGATACTTTATTTATCATAACTACAAAACCATCATGGCTCTGCAGAGAAAAGTACATACCGCTGAGAATTATTATTAAGCACTTTGAAACAGTACATTGAATTGCAACTGAACACACTAGTATGTAAGAAAATCAGTAAGGTGGTGAATGCAGCAGTAGCTCAATGCAGGCTAGGACAATTCTCAGCACCATCTTATGACAATACTTTCCTCTCAATGGATAAGAACCATATCTAATTCTAATATCAATCATAAGACTATCAAAAATTATGATTTTGCTCCAAACTCTAAAAGAAAAATGAATAAGAGTATAAAACATGCATATTCCTCAGTTGAAAGATAATAAGGAAGCAAGAACGATTACTTTGAATATAAGACCTCCCCATTGCCCCCACAAAGCACTGCCATATCATTTATTGTGCACATCAATATGCATCCATCAACAACAGATTCTAAGAACACAGAAGGTGAACCATAAGGATTAAGATCAACATGAAAAACCACGTCAGAGATACAAATTTGATAGTGGCATTTTTGTTGTTACCATGTACCTCTTGATGCTTAAGTTATTTTCCAAATCAGTTGCCGTCTAAGTGGACATCCTGGATTATATATCATTTAGATTCAACGCACACAAATACCTTCTATTTAGATACAAGTGTATGATTGCAGGAGAGTACATACCCATGGTGCCCATGGCAATCCATAAAATATTGCCTGCATAGGAAAAGAAATTTAAGATTTGTAACCAAATCATAAAAACTTTAGACGACAACATTTTAAAAGAACTTTTAAGTGGACTTACATAAATGATTAAAGCAAGTACTGAAATGCACAAAATTACTTTCAAAGTGATATTCTTCAAAATTAACCTGGGGATTTTTTGATTGAAGTTCTTAGTGCAGGATGTAAATATGAGCATCTTGATGTCTTTTCTGGAAGATTGCATCGGAGTAGATGGAAAATAATTTGAATACGTTATTTTATCCATGAAAATGAAAATGGGATTTGTTTGTTGTGATTTAGTTACCTTTCTTCCGTCTTTCCTATTTCTTTACGGTCGTAACAACGGGACCAATAGGGTACTTTATTACCAAAGACACCTTATAGTGGGTAGATGGGTACATGTGTTGCACGCAATTGAAAGGCATTCATCTCCAAAACTAATTATCTTTGCAGCGGTGGTGAAAATCATTTCATCCCGTGTGAAAAATGAATTCAGGGTCCGTTCGATTTATAAACATTAATATAATAAATCCGATTTCCCCAATGTTACCTCAATTTAACGGTTTGCGTAAATTTCAATCAGCTCAACCAAGTCAATCTTTTTTCTTGGATTGGAGATACGAAAGTCTCCCTGTAAGCCAGTCTTGTTGTTTGCATGAGAAGCAATTTTATATTATCTCATAATATCTAATACACATATGTGATCTGATTAGCATAAGGTTGGAAACAAACCTAGGGTAGTTCCGGTTGTTTTTCTTAGTACAGGATGGAAATATGAACAACTTGCTTTCTTTTCTGCCAGATTGCATCAAATTTGATTCGCAATTGTGATAACCTGATATTTAAAAGTAGAAAAAAAAAACATAACTTATTAGGCCAGGTCGAGATTGGTGCAGGTATTTAAAAAATAAACGTACCTTCTTATGAATTCTGAATTCATATATCAAAATTTGCGGCAGCTTCAGACTGTACAACCCAAAAAAAAATAACTTTAGTATTTCTAGTGACATAATCGAGAGCATATCAGCGTTTGAGGAGAGAATTTGAAAAAATAATATCGAACAAACATGGGATTTCTTAAACGAAAAATAGATCGAAAATTACAGGCATAGAAATCAAACCTCTTCGACTGGTGAGGCTGATGATTTCGTGATTAGGAGAGAGCCACTAAAAACTGATGAATTCATTAAAGTACTTTAGTATTTGTACTGACATAATTGAATGCAGATCAACGCTTGATGAAAGAATTTGTAAAAATAATATCGAATAGGGAGGCTGCTGAGACTCATAAAGGAGAAATTTATTAGTTACTTTTTAACTAAACGCTAAATTTATTCTCTCTAAAGACGACGGATGTGATCTGTAAGAAAATTTTTGTAACCAATAGTAACATGATATTGAGTTTATTTGATTCTTTTGTTTTAGGGTAGAATGCCACTTCGATGAAAGAAAACGGCTTCGCATTTATGTTGAGATGGTAGAAGTGAAGTTAAGTAGTATTTAAGGCGTCAACGTGTCACATAAGGGTGGAAGAACGTTGGGTCATACATAAAAAACTACACTGGAAGTATACGAGTAATCACATCCGTTAGTTGTATGTCAGGAGTGTATCCTGGCCACCAGGTGAAATAGAAAATACTCCTGTTATAAGCATATATATATTAATTAGTGTTACGAAACCAGAAAGTAGAGAATGAAACACAAAATAGAGGAAGAAGATGAAGACCAGAGGTTTCTATAAATGTATGTTAAAATTTCAAGGACTTATGTCTATATTTATAGGGATGTAATACTTGATACCCAAGTATATGAAAACCCTAGACGCAAGGATATCTTAGTAATTAAACTTTAGGTTGATAACATTTCCCCTGATAACCACTGTGGCTAATTCATTACAAACATACTAAGAAATCTCAAAAGGGAAAAACCTAAAGTATAAGCATGTAAAGACTCAACAATGTTGGACACACATGTGTTGCCTCGTTAAAATCTTGACTAGGAAAACCCATTGGAACATAATCTTGACGAAGGAAAAAGAGTACAACACGATAAGTTCAGTGAATGCACCTTTGGTAATGGCGCTCCCGTTGATGAGTACTTCAGTTAAATATTGGCTTACAAATCTTTGAGTCAGGAATTTCACTTTCGATGAAAGAATTTTTTTGAATGCAGAAGATTATTGTGCTTTGGTGAAGAAATTTGCTAGTTAACGGAGTCTTCTTTTTGTGTTACACAAGCAGTATGGTATTCAATTAATAATCTTGCTGAGTGTTCGTTCTTCATCAAAACATTGAGGATTTATGTCATGATTTCTAGCTTCTCGAAATGATTTGCAAAAGTAATTGATGCAATTTCTTCAACAAAGATCCAAGGTGTAGATACATTACCATAATTGAACAAAGTTGGCGTATATGATTAAACCTTTTGTGGTTCAAAAAGACATCAAAATTCCTAGGAGATGGTTATGTTGATTTGGCTTAATCAAATGTGGGCATCCACTAATTAGAAGAAATTATACAACTCCCCCTTAGAGGACCACCATGTTGAATAAATTGTCTCATTAAAATCTTGTCTTTCAAACCAAATGGGAAAAAATCTGAACGGAGGAAAAATAGCACACTATCAACATTAATTTTGAACGAAAAATTCAACATCAGCGAGATGTTGCCTCGTTGAAACCTTGTCAGTAAAACCCGAAGGGACAAAACCTGAAACTAAGGATAAATAGTACAATCTTTAACGTCTTTATTGATGCTAACTCAATTACATGAGTTCAAAAATAAGCATCAGAACAAAATGTATAATATATTTTATAGACAAGTTTTATGCTAGCATAATTCTTAACTACAAAACAAAAAATTATATATGATGCTAAAGCGCGGATTTTTATATTTTTAAAGACTCTTCAAGAGACTTGTGAAGCTGATATCACAATTAATTAATCCGAAATTTTTGTATTTTACCAAATTTCTAAAAACAAAAAAATGATTGCTAAACCTAACATATTCGGATCAAGTGGCTTCCTGAATATAATATGAATCCTCCAAGAGTTACAAATTCGAATATGTTCTACGGATATATATGATTCCTTCAAGGAATACCACGCCAAATACATCATATAAGGAAAACAATTATTGAACCAATCCTAGGGTTTGTGAAAAAACAAAACCTTCAAATCGTTTTTAAAAATAACATATCTCTCATATAACGTATTATGACTACACCAACATGTAATTGATAGGTTTGACATTTTTAAGGTGTTAAGTATTGGATCCAAAATTTTATCATTCGAGAGATTAATCCAACCTAATTTGTATTGTATGCCAACCAATCACATATATCGATATTCCTCTGCAGATGAATTAACAACCACCATCAATTACTTCAGTAGCTACTGTAAATTAATACCCGACAATCTTTATCCTACTAATATCCCACATAATTCTTAAATATATGCATATATTGGAAAATTCAATCAATTACTGGTACCAGCAGTGTCCTTCACGTGCATGATAATCTCTTCAACTTCCAGTGAGGAGATATGAACCTTAAGTATGTGAATCTTGTTTGGTAGTCTCAATTATAGCACTATTGTAGCCTCTTGTAGAATGCTACCTAATTATTTAATGTGATTGGATTTGCCTTTACAAGAGGAATAAGCTTATATAAAAGCAAAATAAGACATTTTACGCCATTCATACAATGACCGTATTTATCGATTTGATCATGATGGGAGATAAGTAGATATAATTTCTTAAGTTAATTAACACCATCTTATGGTAGTGTATAGTCCTCCCTGGTTATGGTGGAAATATGTTCATCTCATATACGAAATCAAGTTTCATTGTATTATCCGATTAATTCAAGGACATATACTCAAGAATAGATTTACCATCAACCATGGATTACTTTAGTTTGGTTATAGAAAAAATCTTATGAAATATGCAAACAAATTAATTACCAATAATTTTGTGAGATATGGTCCTAAAAGATAATCATTCACCTTAGAACAAAATTATGAACACTTTCTTTATCAAAATAAATTTTAATCAGATCAATTAATTCACCTCAAAGACTAATCATAAAAGCTAACAAGCCAGGTGTGCACCCATTGTTCTTTTGTTCTTAAAGTATTCCAACTCCAAGTGGAACGGTTCCAACTTTGGTGATTAGTACTACTAGAAAAAATAAGTTGCTAAACATTCCTTAAGAGTGCAGCAAATACTCATCTCATTGGTGCTTGCAATTGTGAATACCATAATAACGATATATCATCCTTATAAGATTGATAGAGAAAACCATTTTCAATTGGCTTATATATTTATTTATTTAATATAAGAAAGTAAAGAAATCATTATTGTTATTTCTTGAGAAGAAAAAAAATCAACTATGTGATTGATGAATGGTTTCTTATAACGAATATAAACCATATATGAATCACATGATCAATATCCAATGAACAAAGATACCAAAATTAATTGGCCGTAACTTTTTTTTTTGAGCCATGCATGTGATTCATTTCATTAAAAACAATTAAATCAGAAATAACACCTATTTTTGGTGATTACACTTTCTTTAGTAGAAACCTTGAACCATCTTCAGATGGATTTTTTTTTCTCTATGAATAAATTAGATAAGAAAGGAAAAACTTGAATCCAATGACTTATTACTAGATAAAACCATATTTCCTGGTAAAGGTTTTTTATTTATAACCCTATGATGAGTCTTTCTTTTAGAATTTGACAAAAAAAAAAGATCAACATGTATTGGTTTTAGTGTAAAATATATGTCGATCTATTTTCTCTCATCTTATAGAAATGATGGAGAAAATCACCAATTGGTTTATACGACTTATCACAGTCATATCAATAAGAATAATAATCGTTATGTATTTCCTTAATGAATCAAAGATAAACATTAGTGTACGACAATCAGTTAGACTATTTGCATAAAAAGTAAATAGTAATTTTTTTTGATGCAGTATGTTTATTCAAGTCAATATATACCCTGTAATGCCATGAGATCTAATGCTTATCTTTAAACATATTAGATGGTATATGTGTATCTTTAGCTTGGTTGAGTTTGACCAAACCAAAGAAAAACTTCACAACAACCATAGAGAACAATTTAGGTGTTTGTCTTAACTTAGTTGTTGTGTAAGAGTTTTTCTTACATTTATTTCTTACAATAAATAACAACAAGTCACATGTCTTCATCGGTTGAATGATATCAAATCATTGAATTGATTTAAACATCAGGTCATTCACAGAATACACAAACAAAAGTTAGTAGTTGTATACTAACTAACTTAAAAAGAAGTAGTAAATTAATAACAATAATTGTCTAAACACAATTTCTGTATGGACGTAGTTTATTATTTTTTTCGATTATTATTATTATTATTATTTAATTTTAAGGACCTCGTCTCAGTTGGTTAAAGCATCATACTGATAATGTGTTATGAAACTAGAAAATAGAGAACGAAACGGGAAATAGAAGAAGAAGATGAGATTTCTCTTAATTTGTGTTAGAATTGCAAGGATTTATGTCTCTTTTATAGAGATAGAAGAATTGATACCCAAGTATATGAAAACCCTAATCTTAGACACAAATACATCATAATAATTAAATTTTAGGTTTATACAATTATAATAGATATTATAATTATATTTTCTCATATTGTTTAATTGACTGCTTGACCAAACAACCCCAGGACCACCTTTCACAAAACCTTTTTTTTAATTGGCCAGTTTTATATGGACCCACCATTCAACCCAAAAAGATTCTATATCATCCCCTTTTAGGGTTTAATTAGGATGAATTTATATAAACATAAATCTATAATTTTTACTAATTTAGAAATATTACAAAGATTTGGTGTTGTTCAGTCACAACTTACTATTGAAAAGAGATAGTTATGAGAAAGAAATCTTAATCAAATAAAGGATATATATGTGTTGGAAATATACAATATAAATGAGAGTTTGATGGTGGTTTGGGTGGAATATCTTCTCCGGGTACAACCAAGGTGAGACGAGATGACCGTGATGACCATACACATGAAGATAAGATTTAATATATATGTGTAGGTTTTGCACGTAAAATGAATATAAAGTCAAAAGATCATCTAACTAGATAATTATGTAATTAGTTTTTTAAATATTTATTACCTAGTCAAGCAAAATCTAAGATTCCAAGTATAGTTAACGCTATAATAAGAGTTCAATTGAAAATATAAATGCAAATCATCCAAGTATCTCTGAATCAGTAATATAGTTTATCTTATGGGGTTTTATCCGTGGATATAGGTCGATACTGTTAAGCGATGTCTTCACTATTATTTTCATATGTAGGTTATTAAATTTATTTATTTATTAATATTATTAATTATTTTAATATTGCTTGTTATAAATGATATCCATTAGTTTAAATTGATCTAGATATCATATTTTAAGATGGTATTAGAGCATAATGCTACAATCGTTTATATTTCTTATTTTCACTGATTTTGATTTTTTTCTTTTAGTTAATTTCAAAAAAACTTTATTCTATTAGTTGTAGCCTAGAGAGTCATCATAAATTCAACGTTTGTTGATGTGGTTTATCTCGTCCCCCTTAACAAAATCTCTATCAATGTTTTATCTGCTTTTAGCATCATGAACAATATTTTATTTGATTCTTTAATAATCAAATCGTTAATTCCTTAAAATTGTCTTGCCATATTTCGTTAATCAATTTATTTATATAGATATTATCTATATTACAGAAAATCAATCCAATATATTTTTTTTGTTTAATCATCATTCATTTGGGACATTCCTTTATTTTGTAATTCTCGTTATTTTAGTTGATCAAATTCTATGTTGTAGTATTTATTATTCCGGAAACCCATATGTCCTGGTTTATTTCGGATCAAGAATATCATTCGGCCTTGGATTTTAGTTTTCCGTTCCAGTATAAATGTATCGAATTTTGGAATATTATCTAAGATGAAGATATGCACACTTTTAGATTCAATGTTGTTACTGAGTACGGTGGTCGTTAACACTCTACCAATCATAAGATCGTTAAACTTGAATTTGGTTGGTATATTTATTCTTTATCAATTGGATTCAAATAAATTATCCAATCTACCACTTTGGTACCGTAATAGTCTAATATATTCCCTCCGTTTCTGGAAAAGAGTTACTATCACTTTTTTATTTTAGCCTAATCTAAAATGAAAAAGTGATAGTAACTCTTTTCCAGAAACGAAGATAATATCAATCATTTTGTATAAAATTATCGTTTTTGTTTTCATTTAATTTGTTTAATCAACATCCGGTTTTAACTAGTTAGACTAACTAGTTGATCTAAAAGTGAAAGAAATGAATTTTGTTTGAAAGAAAAATCATAACAAAGTCGGAAAAATTATTGCTAAAGAGCTTTGATGGATAAAAAAAACTAATGTTCAATATATCAAACAGAAGCAATTGAATCGAGGGCATCTTTGCTCTAATATCACCTTAAGTTTTGATATATAGATCAAAATTATGATGGATATCATTGACAACAAAGAACAATAATATTAATCAATGATAAATAAATAAATCATAAACAAATCTACCTACCAAAATCAAATAGAAGGAGAAATTAATGTATATTTGGTTACTTGATCTATGTCCGATGATAAAATCTTGCAGGATGAATTATATTTATTGGTCCAAAAATACTTTAATGGTTTATATTTACATTGAATTATTATTTATAGAGTAAACAAGACCTATGAGATAATATAGAATCTCGAATTTTGTTTGACTAGGTAATACATATCTAAAAATTTAATTACATAATTATCTAGTTAGATATCTATGACTTTGTCTTTATTTTACGTGCACAACCTACACCACTGCTTAATCTTCGTTTTATATGTACGGTCATCACGGTCACCTCGACTCACCTCGGTTGAATATGAGGGGATATTCCAACATGAGAATTAGACAACGGTGAGAGAAAAATTGGAAATAAAATGAGTTTTATTATTTATTTCCTAACTTATTCTTTCTTAAATATCTCTATCTTTAGTATTATATATTAAGTAAAGAGACCTTTTAGTTCATTTTTACTAAAATATCTCCATATGTAAAAGAAAATAAAAAAAAATATAGGTTAATTTTGGAAAATTTTATACAACATTAAAAGACAAAAACATTTATTTTATTTTAATTTACTATCATTTTTTACAATGTATTCATTATATTTGTTATCTCATTTTGACTTTTTTTTTACTTCTATATAATATGTATTTTCAATTTTTGTCACTACTTCAAAAAAAATTATCTAGAAATTATTTTGTTGTGGCACGATAACAATTACAATATTAACATATACATACGTGCTTACCCTACCGTCCGAGTATTAGTTTGTTCCTCTGATAGTGTTAATAATTTTTTCATACTTTAACTTAGGTTAAGGATGAGTGCTAAGAGGGAAAAAAAATAAAAACAATATAAATATGCGTATATTGAATTTAATAATGTTGCACATCACAAAACACATCATCAATAGTGTGATATATTTCCACTTTTCATATCAATTTTATTGGAGAAAGAAAAAGGTGTGACCATGGGCACAATAATACCAACCGGTTCCGGATATATATATTCACTGTCTATGGTGATTATGGCCATATTAGGAATAATCAGATAAATTTGTATTTAATACTTTACCACCGCCCATAAAAGTTATAACTCAGGAGCTAAAGTCAATTCGTTATAAGCGGACATGTAACACGACAACATTGTGGTGTTATCGACCCGACCCTCCTAAGCCTTTGAGGATTAATGGTAAAAAAGATATATCAGGTTTCTATGAAAGAACACAAATCACCTGTATTTTTCGCATGGTGCTTACTCAAGGACGTATCACGGCGTCGGATGATATTTCATCTTGAGATTGGAAAGCTTACTCAAGGATGCATCAGGGTGTGGATGCATCGACTTGGTATTATAGTGCTAAGGCACTATTATGCGTGATGCTTACTAGAGGAAGCATCACAATCTAATGTTGCTTACCCGAGAAAGGCACAATTGGCCTTGACGCTTACCCTAGAATGCATTATAGTGTTAATGCACTAATATGTTGTGATGCATACTTGAGGATGTATTACTAGAAGGTTTATATACTTATAGAACTGTTGGTAAGACATATACATGAAGGAGGTGTTGGTTAGAAGATGATGCTTACTCAAGGAAGCATAACTGTCCCGTAAAGCTTACCCGAGGATGCTTACCCAAGCAAGCATCCATGTTTCTATGTAGCTTACCCGAGAAAGCTTGAATGATGCTAAGCATCATTCATTTGTGTTGCATACTCGAGAATACATATTTGCATACTAAATAACGATAATTATGCACAAGCTGGTGCATACCTTGCGAAAGTCCATTGGACTATGCGGACTAGGCTTTGCTTGGCATTTGGCCTTGCGACGGAAGTTGGAATCGTGTTGGCTTTGCCTTAGTAGGCTTATGTTGTTTGTTCCTTTCGAAATGACCCTATGGATGAACTTCGGTCATGCTTGATCTCTTCGAGGTTCGGGTTGGGTTCGTAAGAAACCGCAATGCAATGTATTGAGATGCAACATTTTGTCGATCATATCATCTAATTTGGAGATGATTGCGATATTTTGGTAACTCATATCATCTGGCTTGGGAAAGCCTATGCAAGAGATGATTGTTGCCACACTTGATGAGGTAGTTGGATTCTATTTACTGTATGTTCATGCTTCCTATCAAGCTATACTTACGAAAATGGCATATGCTTGGTTTATGCACCCTCTGCAAGAGAAAGATCAGTGCATGCACCCAGCGCATGTTCGGAACAGAGTTAAGGAAATATGACTTATGCGCTAGTCCAAGGCATGACTTAAGCCCGAACAAATGTTGGCAAGCATGTGATGCATGCCAAAGGAATCACTATTGGATTTTATAACATTTGAAACCTTAACAAAACAAGGGGTAAGTTGGAACGGTATGAAAACTACGTTTCGAGAATCGTCCTTGCAAAGCATGCTTGGAAAGTCAAATCGACTTGCATTTTCCTAGCGTGAAGTTTAGCTTTAAGGACCGCTGTAGATGGTGAGCTTTGACAGGGGATATCATCGTAAAATTACCCTCTGTCAAGCGACAAGAATATAAAAGTATATGCGCGTATTTATTCGCATATGCTTAGATTTATACCAAAACATGAGATATTGTATTTCTACTCATATATTCCGCAAGTAAATTAAGAACGCAGCCTCTATAAACAGTTATAAACCTTTTAAATTGGCCTCGCATCCTCCTCAATACCCACAATATTTGTTCCATATCGAACTAATCTCAAGTCGCACAAACTTCACATCTGAATTCCTTGAACTTGCCTCGATTACGCATTGATGTGCCAAAAACATCTATCAAATCTTGGAATAGCCAATGCTTAATCCCCAAAATATATTTTGGCTTAACGCCTTGTTCGCAACGAACACATCACAAGTTACTCTCCCGAGCCTAAAATAAGCCACTTTAGCACTTTGCTAAAAGATAGGCCACGAATTATGTGCCTCTCCTATTGGACGCACCGCAAACAAGGAACAATGTCTTCAAAAAGGTTTTGTACCTATGAAATTGGCTAACCCTAGAATTTTATCGAGTTAACACCAAGTTAGCACTAGCCCCTTGGCCTAGTAGCGGATTGGTGCTAACCCTTGCCTTAGTGCTAAAAACGCTAGCCTACCAGCCATCAACACCTCTTGGAACTGGTGGCGTCCAGTCTAGCGCAGACGTCCATCCCTAGCACATCTTACTGTAACGTCTTGTCCAAAGCGCTTCCCTTGACTTAGTCACTAGCGTTCCAGCGGAAAGCGCCTCCCTTGTACAACGTTCAGCACAAAGCGCTTCCCTCGTGAAGCGTTCAACTCTAGTGGTTCCCTTAGAAGCGTCCATCCCTTGGAAACACCAAGACCTAGTGTGTTTCTAGCCCTAGCCATTCCCTAGCGCAAGCGTCCATCTCTAGCGCTTCCCTTGGCAGCGTCCAACGCAAGCATCCAGCCTAGCCAACGTCCTCGGTGCAACATCCTTGGTTAGCAAACATCCTAACTAGCAACATATTAGCGCTAGCTTCTTAACCCTAGCATATTGATGCTAGTTACCTTGGCTTAGCAACATCCTAGCCTATGCACTAAAAACACTAGCCTCCTTAGTAGCGTTTTAGCCTCTGTGGCTAGAAAGATAGCTTTCCTTGATAGAAGCTAGCACATTAGCGTTGCTCTCAAGAGCTAGAACATTACCATTCGATCTAAGAAGCCAGTGCTAGGATTTCTAGCTGCTTCCCTTAGAAATGCGCTATTCTTTTTAATACTGGCCTAATACAAACACTAGTCTTATATGGTCATACAATAAGCCTTCTTGCTTAAGAAGCTCTTTAAAAATACTTGGCCTCAAACGTCTTCTAGACTTATGCCAAACTGTTTCTGAGCCAACATTTGGCTATTAAAACACCATGTTATTTCAAAGTTAGTATACGATTACTAAACTTACCAGAATCGACACTGATCAGTCTTATTATCGATTCAGCTAGTGACGCGACTTGCCTCACTGACTTAGCAAGTCATTTGACTTGACTTGATTTACCTAAAATAGTAGTGGCTCATGACCCTACTATCATTTTACGAGATATCAAATACAACACATGAGGAGATTCTCATTGGGGTATTAGTCTGGCGGTCTACGACAATCATGCGGTGTGGCAACACATCCACGAACAAGAAGATAACAAGTAGTAGGACAATTACAAAACAGTTGAGAGAACGAGAAGTAGTGGTCATACAAGTCTTCCTTACCTTTTGGACATGACTCCACTACAATCTCCACAATCGTTACTGCTCCACTTTTTCTGTAACTTCCACCACTTACGAAAAATCAGTGTGTCACCTTTGAACTATAAATAAATAGTTTTCATCTATTCGAAACAAGACAGAGAGAACAACCAAGATATACAGAATCAACGATTCATCTAAGAAATAATCTTTTCTTCTTCACACACTACAATTACTTATCACACTGATATTTCTCAACCTTTTTTGCTTCCCTCCCCTAAGACCTACCCAATCTTCTCCGCCTTTGTGATCTAAGCAGGACGTGAACAACCATTTCTTGGTTTAGGCTCGTCCTGTTCGAGCTTGATATCTCAAACCTACTTGAAAGTACTCTTTTGCAGTGCATTTTTTTCACCCTAAAACACTCGTTTACTGTCATTCAAGTGGCGCATCGGGGAGTTCTGACCTGCCCAGGGCATAGCGCCGAAGGCGGAATTTTCCAGTCCGTTACAACAAAACACCGCCTATAAAATTAAAAACATGCTACAATCTCAAAAGAATTTTGTATAACCTTGCGCAGAACATGACATAATTTTTTTTGACACCAATCACATCTATATATAAGATAGAGCAAGAAACATTATTGAACCAATTTAGCACCTGTGTAAATTATATGAAATTTAAGAGATTCAGTACTAAAAATCCGACTTTGAAATGTATGTTTGTAACAAAGTATGGATCTGATATGTAATTAGGATTGAGGTAAGAAAGTTATATTTTCGAGATATACAACCATTAAATCTACTTAGATATGGTTTGATCAGGTAAGTGGTGTAGTGATCGCTTTCCTCAGATGTTTTAAAACAGTTCTGATATTAGTACCGATCACCTTAATTCAGGGATGACCTCAGGATTCTTCCTTTGGAAAAGCTGGAATGCCACTATTTTGCAAGGTGGTCGAAACCGTGACACATTTTTTAACACGAATCACGTATTTAGTGGCTAATTCTTATTCAAAAATGAAATACTAGAGGTAGACAACTAAAAGTTAAAATGAACAAAATCAATAATGAAATGTGGCCACAGAATTAAATTTATATTTTACAGAAGAAAAATGAGAGATAATTATATTGAGAAGAGGAAATTTTTCGTTTCCAAGTAGAATTTATATTAAGTGGGCTAAAATTATCTCATAAGTTGGTTAGAAATAAATACTTTAGAATCTAAATGGGGCTAAATATATATTAAGTGGGTTTGAATGTTTGATATAAATGGGCTAAAAATAAAATTTTACAAATTTTTCATAGCAACATAAATTTGGACCGAAAATAGGAACGGGATATAGCCTAGGTTAGCCCCTTGCTATGTATATCCCTTACTTAATTTGAACTAATACTATAACATTATAACAACTGGTTCTCAAACTATACTAGATTTGAGCCTGATGTAGTTTCCTATACCTTTTCGAATGTGTCACTCTTGAAACTGATAGTTATCCGTATCTGTTTATAATACCCTCAAACCAAGCTCTTCTAATTTTTATGAAGGATTCCATCATTTTCTTAAGCTTCGTCATAGTTTCCCTTATCTTTTTAAGTATCGCCACAATATGAAGCTAACCTCACCGAATATGGTTATTCGGCAAATAGATTCAGAGTTCCGACACTAATTACTTAAAGATTAATGTCACCTTGTGCAAATAAAAAATAAATTTAAAGTAAAACAAATAACGATGATGAAAATTCATAATTTCCGTAGTTTTTTTTCCATATAAACCCTCCAAATAAATAGGATCAAAGATTTTCTTTTTAATAAAATGTTGATGAAAATAGATAGTTGCACATACCTTTTTGTTATACCTTCCGATTAAACTTTTTTTCAACTTAACAAAATGATGATAAAATTAAAAATTACCCATGCCTTCTTTTTATTTTCGTACTTCCAACCAAGCTCTTTCGACGGTCCACTTTTACAATCTTATACGATGTAACTCGCTAACATCTAACTAAAGGCTCATATGAAAAATTCAACCAATTTTTTTCGAATGTTTTTGCTATGGCACATGGAACTGAACAACATCCTTATAAACAAATAACTTTGCATTGTATTCAGGAGCGGAATTAGAGCCTGGCTTATCCAGGATCAAATCCCCCTCAAGAGCCCACAAAAGATTTATTATAAAAGCTTGTTTTATGTTTCATAGAAATTCATGCTTAGTAGTTAGACTTAAGCTAAGATAAAAATCTAATCAAGCCCACTTCTTTGTGGACTCCTAAATCCGTCACTATTTGTATTTATATTCCCAGTTGCTCCTAAGTTTATTGTGAGGTCTGGATATTAAAGTTGTATTTAACTTAAAGTGGACACCATCCGGTTGTTCATCAATTCTGACAACGTTACTAAGTGCCAGGAAAACAACATAAAACATCAAGAACAACTATAGCTACTCCCTTAGAACTAATTACGATGTTAATAAGTACTACTAAATAGTTTTAGGATTTTACCATAAAATGTTAGCTTAATGTTTGAACTTGTTCTTTTCGTTGAATTATACGTATTAGTTGTGTCAAATATTGAGCACACAATTATCCACATCACTAAATATGCATGCCGATCCAGAATCTTAAACTACCACATGCCAATTGTTTGGAATAAAAATTTCATCTACTCTTAACGTAATAAATGTAATATGAAGATCAAATATCCTAATCTTAACCCTTAATATTTGAAATTAGTTACATCTGATATTCTCGGATATAAATATATTATATATTTTTTCTAGTATGGAATATAAAACTTATCTATTGACTTATATTAAAAATAATTAAATATAAATCTAAGATTTCTACTTGTACAAATTAAACTTTATCAAGTATCTTTATTAAAACTTTTATTTTATAAAACTTTATTTCAGTTGATAGGAAGTGAGGTTTTTATCACCGTTCAACGTAGAAGCTTATATTGTCTAGGCTTTTAAAGTGTTAAGATATATCAATCACTTTTTATCACCGGTCGATTTACTTGTTTTATGTTTTGAAACGTTATATAAACATAATTAAGCACAACTAGTGTCTTGTAATGATGGTGGCTTGTTTCATTCCATGTCCGGTAGTGATGCATCTGAAATTGAGAATTCTAAATTGTGACCAGATGGTTCCTGCTGATTAACATTACTTTCTATTAACTGAATGACTTATTGCAATACTTTTGCTGATAGTATGGGCGTAAATACTGCCCAAAAATCTTATGTCTGGCATATCCTGTCATATTCCGCCCGAGCCCGAATGTAGTCCATCACAGGCAGCCTGGCCTGGCCTGTATTAATTTACTGGGCGGACTCAGGAATTGGCTTTAATTCGGTGTCTGTCCAGGTATCCGATCTGAAAGACTGTTATTTATGTCCGACCAATTTACTTGTTCAACATTGGATTACTAGAATCATTTATTTTGCTATGAAAATTAGTTTGGAACTTCGAGTTGTGTGGCATGTGCTTCAAAAGCTAGATAAAGATTGGATTTCGTTAATCAAGATTATGCTCTAATTAATGAAATAATAATTAGATTAAAAAATTGCTAATCAATGGAGAGAACAATAGATTTGTGACTTCCAATTCACAATCACAAATATTATACATTTTCTAGTTAAGTTAAGATTCCAATTAACAATTAAAATTAGAGATTAGCCGTTGGCTGGTCGCTGGTCGTTGTACTTATGCGATGTCGAATCTCTCTGATTTTTTTCTATGAGATTTACTTTATAAACCTTTTTGTAAGATGTTTACTGAGTTAAACTGACAAATTTCTACTTAAAACAAGGAAATCGACAAATATTAGTTGAGGAATATTCCTTAAGACGTTCTTAGTCCATAATTAACCGCACTTAAGGTCAATGTACATGAAATTAGCAGAACAGAACTGGTAATTCTTTGTAACAGAGAACCAAAGAATGAAAAAAGAAAAAAGAGTAACAAGCACTATGACATCCTTTTCAAAGATGTCGTCTACGGACAATTCAGCCTTATTCTGTCGTCGATTTCTCGTGGATAACCCTTCAATCACGAGCAAGTAATTTTTAAGGAGTTTGGCAGGTAGATTTTAGCTCTCTCGTAAACATGCTCTTTCTCTTCCCGACCAAAACATTCAAACTAGTCACGTTTAAACACCTGTCTGAGCCAAATGAACTGAGCAACCAAAAAACTTCAGCAAGAAAATCCTAAGTAAAGCGTCATAATAGCTCAGGGCAATAGCATAACTTAGAAAACAATTTATATATATGCACGTATCCATCAATGGAAATTGGTTCATGCTTACATTTTACCTAGAAATTAAGAATAACAAACCGAGAGCTTAGATATATTTTTTTCTATAGGTTGTATGTGATGCAGGGAGCATGACTTATGGTAACCACTACGGGTATCCCGACATCAGCTAAATCTATAAACAACTACTACAAGCTGTCTGTATGTATATATGTGAAACTGCAAACCGTACTTACTATATGCTCCAACTGATGAAATGCTGGGGTGATACTTCTCCATTTCGCAGTCTAACATCTGAATCAACCTGTATATCTTACTAGTGGATCTAGATAGGAATCCCTTTAAGTCAAGTATATGAATGCTCCAGTAGTGTGTTTGCCAGATCTAATCGACCCATGAGTCCGATGATGATTGGTGCCCTAACTGTACAAGATGAAATCCATGGATAACTAGCTACAGTTTAGTCATCCATTTGATAACATTTAGTTAAAAATTCTCGCTCAATTTAGCTAGCAGGTCCATAGGTTCTTGTTAGCGTTCAATTTAGCTAGCAATAGGTTCTTGTTTTCTTACGTATGATTGTGTGCCTAGAGACGCTGGGACATCATGTCTAATAACTAGTGTCATGTTTTGCATTGAGTTGCATATTCTTTAATCAAGTTCCGAATTCCAAATAAATTTGAATGATCTTTACTTGTTAAAAAAGAAAAAAATAGAACCCTAATCTTAATTATTTCATTAACTAATTAACTAATTAAAAAGTGAAATTCAAATAAGAGAAGTAAATAAATAAAAAAAAATCTCACCTTGATGCTTGACAAGTGAAAATTGGATTGGTTTGAGCCTTTGAAAATTTAGTCGGCTATTGCTGATGCAGCATCATCAAGATTCTCAAACCCAAAAAAACAGAGGTGAGAAACTAGTAGTAATTACATCACCACCGTTGATTTCATTGCATGTGAATCTTGATAATGCCACAGCTGCAAACAACAACTGTCAATCACTATACCCCGATTCCGCCATCAATCAAAAATCTCATGCAAAACTTTTTCTTCTTCCAATCTCATTTACAAGCGATACATTTAATTCTAGCTAATAGAGGTGTTTTGATAATTCACGATTTCCTCAACTCAAACCCTAATTAATTAGGATTTTAACTTTCTAAGACGTTTGGCCCTGACTCCAACGGTTAAGCACCGGTCAAAATCACCAACCTGTATCAGATTCTAGCATCTAATAAAGCAGATCGATCTTACTACTGAAGACTTGTATAGAGATACTATAGATACTAGCTCTACAAAATAAAATCACAAACACTAGTCATGAGTATACTGACGAAACACTAATACAAAACAACCTAAAAAAGTGAACACAGAAAAAAGAGAGCACTGTTTAGGTTTGGAGAGATGAGTTCGTATTTATATAGAGAAAAAAGATAGGTCGAAGAAGATGACAATCTTATATTTGTTAGGGTTTTCCTGATTTATTACTATTAGTTTGATTATGTTAGTAATTTATTTGGTAAAGTTTCTTATTATATGAAAGTTTTTCCGATTGGAAGATGCTTAACCGTATATTGTCATTACCTCCAGAGCTTTTCAAACTGAACTCCTAATTTTAATCCACCTTTTGTTTTTTTGGCTCGGATTATTTTAGGCTCACCGTTAAAAAATTAAAATACGATCATTATCAAAAAAAAATAATTAATTAAAAGATATCCTCAATTTAAAAAAATAATTAATTAAAAGATATCCTCATAAATTGAGGGATATTTTAGGTTAAATTATGTTAGATATATTGATATGAAATGTCTAAAAAATAACAAAAACAAAATCATTATCTTTTAAAGTCGGTATGATTTTCATGGGTGAAAACCATACCGACAGCAAACATAATTTTTCAACCATGTAAGCAGTTCATAGTCGACATGGTCTTCAAATTAACGACCATGCAGACAGTTCAAAGTCGTCATGGTCTTCAATTGGCGACCATGCAGACAGATCAATCGGTATAGTTTTCACCCATGAAGACCATGCAGACAGTCAGTCGGCATAGTTTTTACCCATGAAGACCATGCAAACAGTTCAAAGTCGGTATGGTCTTCAATCACAGTCGGTATGGACTTCAATTGGCAACCATGAAGACAGTTCAGTCGGCATGGTTTTCACCCATGAAAACCATGTTGACAGTTCAATCGGCATGATTTTTATCCATGAAGACCATGCGAACAGTTCAAAGTCGGCATGGTCTTCAATTGTCGACCATGCAGACAGTTGACAGCCGACATGGTCTTTAATTGGCGACCATGCAGACAGTTCAGTCGGCATGGTTTTCATCCATGAAGACCATGCTGATTCTGGATAAATTTTAGGCCTAATCTTTGTTTTTTCCTCCAAAAAACAACTAACACAATCTACAATCAATAACTATAATTTATATATTAATCTCACTAGTATAAGTTTAATATAATCTAACAACTAATATAAATGATTAACAATCCTTAATCAAGGATAATTTAGGTATTATGAAAAAATTATGGATAACGTTTTTTTAAAAATACTTCAAAATGGCCCTATTTTGTTTTATTTGGTATCCTCCAATTTATGAGGCTACCCCCAATTAAACGTTCAAAAAAAAATTAAAACCCCTTTATCCAACTTTTTTTTGTTAAGGACTAAGATGCTTAATCAGTGTTAATTAATTCAAATGGTAGTTAAATTAGTTGGTGATTCAAATTGGATTTAGAGTTAGATGGTAAGAATCTGAGTAGATTTGTTTATTTGGAAATTTGAAGAAGAAGGAGAAGAACTTTAGGAAAACTAGGTGTAGATGGTGGGTTTTTGTCAGGGTAAAATAGTAACATTATCTCTCAAGACTCGAGTATGAGAAATATTAAACCTCAAAATTCTACAAAGAGTTTTTAGGCAGGTATTTATCTCTGTCATCTCTCATGTGCTCATCCCTATCTCTCTTTGTATGTACGCAATCACATGAATACATCACCTGGATGACCTCATCAGATTATTACATATACGATCAAATTCATTAAATGAATCAAAATTACCTTGTGTCGACATTCATTCTCAACTGAGTGGTATTAACTTACTAGAATTCCTATACAACTTTGTACAGAAGTATATATCAAGTTATATATGAATTTGCTTGACTAAAGCACCACAATTATGCTTATATATCAAGCCAAAATTATGTTAAACACAAAACATAGCTTCTACTAGCTAATTTAGCCTTGGCCACTTCAATACTTGCTTAAGGAAACAACCAATGGCATTAACATCCTTCATCTAACATCCGATGCTCAAGCAAATAGTCCAGAGGCTTAAAAACACGTTTTCACGTTAAGCTTGTTAGAGACAATTTTACGATATCCTATACAAAGTTATGATCTGGGAGAAATTAGTAATGAATTTATAGGTGATTCATATATCAAACTCTTCGTATGGATGTCCTATGCAACACATCAAAAAATCACATCAATCGGACAAATGAGCTAAGAGATATGATCAAAACATTCAACTAAGTCCCAACTGAAAAAAATTCTTGAATTTTCCCCAACTTTTGTCTGTTTCGTCTGTTTGGGGCCAAGAACAAACTCAAAAATCAAATCCTTCTTCTCAAGGAGATAGATGGTCTTAAGGGCATCAAAATATTTGGATAGATCATCGAAAACGGACTCCGTATGAATATTTTACAGCGTTTTCAGTGAAAACCCTGAATCGAAATTTTTTACCGACGAAATTTCACAAGAAATCTCTTGTTCGTCCAAATCCAAGGGGATAATGACCCCTAACTTTTCCGTCTTAGGTGATACAAAGCTTTTCCTGCTTAGTACAAATCTTGTCCATCTTAGTCTCACGACCAAAGAATAATTCAAACCCTAATTTGAAAAAAGATATTCTCAAACCCTAATTTGAGAAAGAAAACGTCTTCAACTCCCTTTCTCCCAATGTGTGTGACTTAGCTAAATATCTAGGATTGCGAGTCCACTCCTAGGAAAAATTCGTGTGACTTCATTCAGAGACAAAGCTCAC
Source organism: Papaver californicum (assembly GCA_023531435.1). Taxonomy (NCBI): domain Eukaryota; kingdom Viridiplantae; phylum Streptophyta; class Magnoliopsida; order Ranunculales; family Papaveraceae; genus Papaver; species Papaver californicum. Next base: position 4,042,383 of record JAJJMC010031261.1, on the reverse strand, counting down.
ACGTCATGCTTCTTGTCAAATTTGGTGTGTCAAAAAAATGCTTTCAAACCCTATTCTGAAAAAAAATGAAGCTCTCCTGACCCTAATTCCTAACGTGTGTGCCTTGTTAACTCGTGTGTTTTGCTTCAAAAGAAAATCTTGCACGTCTCAACTCAAAGTCCAGGCATGGATGTCTTATTTCTTTCCAAATTTGGAATTTTACTCTTTTACCCTCAACATGTGAGGCTGAGCACAAGAGTAAAAGTGAGCTTCTTGCTTCTTGGCAAATTTGGTGTTTTTACTCTTTTGCCATCAACGTGTGAGGCTGAGCACAAGAGTAAAAAAATATGTGGACTCTTGCTTCTCGACAAATTTGGTGTTTTTACTCTTTTACCATCAACATGTGAGGCTTAGTACAAAAAGTAAAAACATGAATGTCGGAGCTCTTGTTCAAATTAGGGTATTGACTCTTTTACTCTAAAAATCACGCTTCTTAAGTAAAAGAGGAGAGCTTGTACGTATTAATGCCTGGGCAAGCTCGTATGTTTTGGTGGCAAAACTCGTGCAGCTTAGCCGGTCCTTTCAACTAGGAGCCTTAATGTCAACTACTTGCTTATTAAGGTTTGTTATACAAAATTTCAAAAACCTAATTTATTTATCAAAGGCCACGTTAAGTCTCATTCATATGTGTGCCCTCGCACACATATATTTTTATATGAGGCATCTCACGTAAATATTTTCGTATGTGGCTTCACACATATTTTTTCATACTCAGCATCACACACTTATTTTTACGAAACAAGCATGTCATGCAAAATTGGCTAAGTTGGGTGTACTACTCCTTATACAAAAATAAATACATATTTATTTTATTTTAGTCTATCAAGACTCATCATCCTAGTCAAGCAGGACTGATCTTCAGTCAAAAGACTAAGTAAGTCTCATTCGACTTAATATTATTAGCAGTACTCAATACTACAGAGTTTACATAAGAAAATCAAATGTCACAAATGGGGGGATACTCATTAGGGTTTTGGTCTGGTGGTCTACGACATGTGGTGTAGCAGTGCACCCACTAAAGAGAAATTCTGGAAAGTTCGATCATCAGTTAAGTAGAGGAGTGGTAAGTTGAATAACTGACCATTCATCCTTAATCGAAGTGAAGAGCAGTTGTCAACATCTTCTACACCTTCTCCATTTAGCCACTACTCAACCATCTATACTTTCTTCCAGAAAAGAGAATATATTGAACAAAGGAACAACAAAACAAGTATGAATTTCCAAGTCGAGCACAGAAGAACTCGATCGCTCAATTGTTCATAGTTATTTACAACAATTACATCCCACAGGGTCTGATACTTTGACCTCAACCTTCTCTTGATTCCCTCCCTAAGACCAACCCTTTACATTCTCATTTTGTGACTAAAGGAAGACTAACTGCCATTGCTTGGTTTAGGCCAGGATTGTATAGACTGATATCTCGAATGTAAACAAAGTACTCCAACGGTACAAATGTTTAATGATTGACGAATTATCACCTGCTCACCCCACTTTTCCTAAATTAACCTTCAATTCTTTTTCCCCACAAAACTAGGGTTTTGGGATTTTGGCTGTAAGTATGAAATTTGATTGTATCGACGTATATTCTAGTGGTGAAGAAGAAGTGGGTGTATCCATGTATCGCAAATTGGATTATCGTGCTTTCGATCCTACCGATTTGGGGTTTTTGTTGGACGAACAAGAACGTGTAAACCAAAGCATAGATGAGGATTTTAATCAAGCAAATAAAGATTCAACCTAGAAAAATAAAGATATAAATGTTTCCAAACTTTAGGTATACGTGTTAAAGATCTCCAAATATATATTTGTAGTTTATAATCTCCAAAAACTATACTTTTTACAAATTTTGAGATATTTTATGGCTTATATATTATCTAGAATCGGCGGTTACGATGATATCGTAACCACCGATTCCACCTTTTCTCAAAAATTACGAACCAAAATCGGCGGATATGGTCATGAACAACAACCGATTTTGGTTCAGTTTTGGGGGAATTGGTATGTCAAAACATTGGTCGATGTGTGTTGATCTATGTGCCTATTCTAGTCGAACAAGTGTCCAAAAAAATTATGCTTTGCTGAATGACAGAATCGGTAGACAAGTCAGTTCACGTGTGCGGATTCTAACATTTACGGATTTTTTTCCCAAAATCAAGACTAGGTGGAATCGGTGGATATGAGAGGACCTAAAGGACGATTCTGAAGAATAGTTCAACATGATTGTTACCTATTCGTCGATTCTGCTGGTCTAATTTTCTGAGTTATATATTGTAGATTGTTCAAGCGGTCGGCGACCAACCTGAACCCGTGGCTCAGATGGGGTATGATACTTCTGCCCAGTACTACACTGATTTGGTGTGTGAAAAGAAGGACGATGCAAGGAAATGGTTTATGGACAAAAGCAAGGTTGTTCGAGGCGTGATCGTTTGGAAATTTTTTGCGAGAAAAGTAACAAGCATGAAAGTCACCTAGCAAAGGATAAACTATACGTGAAGAGGACGTCGAGGGTCTACATGAGTAAGCCAAAGAAGCATGATTCGCTTTTAAGATTATAGTGAATAGACTCAATGGTATATATAAGCTTTCTAAAGTGAACAGTGGTTGTCATAATCACGATGAATGTTAATCGAATTATTCGGCACTTTCCTTAAGCTTCTAAAGTAAGACATTTTTTCATTAATAGATAAAAACTTAAAATTACATATTTATTTAAAATTAGGAGATATTTATTTCCGGTGCGAGACTCAACTATTTTGTCAGCTTCGAAATGATAAAACAGTTCTCTTTTCCATTTGATATATGTAGTCTGTGCCCAAACCTAACCTCTTTGCCTATCGAGAAATTCGTTGTACTTGTAGCACAACTTTTTAACATTAATGGTCCTTGAAGAAACACAGTCGTCCCAGTAATCGAAGTGTGGTTTCTTGTATTTCCACACAACTTGGGAACGAAAGGTCCTGTTTTTACCAGATTCCAAAATATACCCTCATCCCGATGTTCTTCGGGAAGATCCAAAACGAAGTAAAATTTCCTAACCCATTCCATCTCTTCCTAAATAAACTTTAATCTTCTCTTAGTTGGAATTGGTCGTAACCTTGTTTCTTGAGTACATCTTTATCCACGATACTAATTTGCTTACTTCTTTTGCGTATCTTTTCTTCCACATCACTTACTGATTTGGTAGTTGATGATGTTGACAGAGTAGTTCATTTGTATCTTCTGAGTATCTCTTCAGTAGAATTGGTAGTTGATGATGGACTTGTCATTGCAAAAAAGTTTTACTTTGAATGAAGTAGTTTATTATGAAGAATGATTTGTTTGAATAAAGTAGTTTATGATGGAGAATGGATTATTGATGCAGATCGGAAACGTTAAAATTGATAAAGATGCAGTGGGTATAATTAAATGAAAGAAAAATGATAGATTGTTCAGACCTCTAATTATTCTTACGAATAACAACTATGAACGAATGATCAAGACCTCGCAATTCCAAAAAATCACAACTATGGATAAGATAATTATTTGGATCTCAGGATGAACCCGACTATAAATAAAAATCAAAATTAAATTAAACAAAGTTTAACAATACCAAATAATTCTATTAATCAAAAGAGTCCCTTAATTTTCGTTTTTGGAGCTCCTTATATAGATAACTCCTACTAAACAAACCCTAAACTTATTAAAAACCTAAAAACTTGTTTCCCAATGCATCTACTACCTTTAGGCAACTTTCTTAACTTATTAAAACTCTTAAAATATACTTCTAGACTCTTCTAAAATTACCCTAAATAATAATTCCGAATAGTAATTATTTTTTTACAAAAAATTACATTAATAAAATACAAATTAATATAATAATAAAATAATAAATTTATTTTCCATAAATCTCTCACCATCAGTTATCCTATTTGTATGTGTAAAGGGCCAACGACTATATTTTCAAACAAAAACTAGTCGTTGAGCCGAAGTTTGACCATGTGCAATGAAAAGCAACACATAAGACGTAATTAAAACCTTAGTTCAAAGACCAATCAAACTTTATAGTCAATACAATCCAAACATAACAAGTCATTCTAAATAAACATAAACTATTGTTTTAGATATAAATAATAAACATCCATAAACTAAATCATTTTCAGTATCCTCTCACTATCAGCTTTAGCAGTTTTTCTAGTAGCATTTGCTCCACGTATCAATGTATTTGCTTCTAATTGTTTCAACTGTAATGACATCATCAAGTTCGTCCAAAGAGAGCTCCAACTTTGTTTCTCTTCCGAAACCAAACTTATATATGTTTCGTACAATAGGTGGCTACGGCTTCCTATACACATCACAATCACTAATTTATGTGTACTCGCTACTCCTCCTTCCATTGCTCTTCATGTCTATGAAAAATACATTGAAGAAAAAAAGATAAGTATGGTTAAAGAGAAACAAAAATCAATAATCACTAATTCAATTAAAAACAAAATTAATAAAGAAAAATAAACTCAACAGAATCGGAGGTTAAGATAATATTTATCCACCGATTCTAACAATAAAAGCGTATAAAAAACGAGTAGGAACGAATCATATACAGAATCGTTGGATAAGACAGATCTTATCCACCGATTCTCCCATCTGAGAAAAGTAAAAAGAATGAAACAACAGAATCGGCGGATACAATCTGTCTTATCTAACGATTCTGGATATAATATTTGTTAAGGAAGAATACGAAAAATAAAACGACGGATAAGCAAGTTCTTATCCAACGATTCTCATCTCATAAAAGTAAAATTGAATGACAAGGTAGAATCGTTGGATACAGCGGATCGTATCCAACGATTCCCATATGAGAAAAAATAAAAAAAATAAAAAAACAAAATCGTTGGATACAGTGTTGTATCCAACGATTCCGGGTATGGTTGTTATCTATGAGAAATATGGCATGGAATCGTTTAATGTGGATATATTGAATCGAACGATTATGATGCATGTTCTTCATGTTCGTGAAGATCATACAAGAATCGTAAGATACGATACATCAACATCGATTCTGGAAAATATTCAGGAACTTGATTCACTAAAAGTAAGATTTAAAAACATAGATCAATAGAAAATGCTATTAGAAGTATGAGTTTATATAGATTGACCTTGTAGATCGAGTGAGATGGGAGATCCGAGATTCATTCTGGAAAAAACTGGATTAGGGTTTTTAGAATTTGAAAAGTTTGATGGAAATAAAAAGTTTTTTATTTTTGTTTAGAGTTTTCATAGATTTGGAAATTGATAAAAAACAAAAAGATTTTTCTATTTATTTTATCATTTTAGTATTAGAGTTAATAAATGAGTGGAGGATAGTTAGTACTTTTGATAGTATCTAATTAGACACTCCTTATCCTATTTTTTAGTTGGGAGAAAAATTAGATAGGTCTAAAATAATCGCAATGGGACCAAAACTAGTCAGGTTGTTGTTTTACTGCATGAATTTAATGGGTTATCTGCATCAAGTAATTGTGCAGTGGTGCTAAGTGCCAATTCTTAGTAAACCTACGTTTCCTTCACCTGTTGCTCCAAAATTTACCATTGTGAAGGGGTACTAGATTATTCGGAAATGAACCGACGCGGCCATTGATTTGGACCTGGTTGCGGGTCATAAAAGTGGACTCATTAGCAATGTTAGGTGTCTCAGGACACATTAGAAAAATTACTTGGAATAGTAAATTTCCCGGGCGTAATCGTTTTTACCTGAGGTAGAGCGATATTTATCCTCTCTTTTTCTTCCGTATTTTAACCACAATTTAAAGATTGTATAATTTTGACTCGAAGATTCTTTTCCATTTTCCTTTCTTTTTTCTGTGAGATCTCTAGTCATTAATAGTAACTTTAATAACATAATAACAATATTTTTTATAAGAATAATTAAATATAATTAAATTTGGAAGGTATAAGATACTTATGAAGAAACTTTTTTTTTCAGTTTTACTTTTACTAATTTAAGGTACAATTTCTAAAGAAAATTTATACAATTCGGGTTGCTTGAAATGTCAATTTTTTTTAGTCTTCTTTTAAGTTTTAGATAGTCTATTGTGTATAAGAATTTAGAATTTGGTACTTAGCTTGTATTCCTGATTTTGTTTCAAGAAACTGTTTTAGTGAGATAATTTCGTTAACCATTTCCAGAGCAGTTGTTGCCTAGATAAGGAACCTAACTGTTGTTCTCATCTGTATTTCTTTTGTTTGGTTTCAATGTATATCCAATTCGCAAAAAAATAAAATAATTAAGGAACAACTCTCATAATCAGGTCTTATAACCAGGTCTGGCTCCGGTAATAATCGGGTAAAACCGGACCTTTAACAGCCATAACAAAGTTCCTAACTTTTGTTGGCAAAAGATTTATAATATAAATGGGTATCCAGTGAACCGAAGAACTAATAAATAGACGCCTCGTGCAAATATAATGTGAATATTAAATTTCTACTGTAATTATGTCAAAATTCTAACATGGAAACATCATGTTATGATGAAATGAGAAGTACTAAATCAAGACTCAATAGATAATCTCATATCTCAACGAAGATCAACGGTTGGAATAAATTTAGATAGCTATTGTTTAAGACATGACATGTGGTACAGAACTGAAACCCTTAATGCATGACAGACACGTCTCAATCATGCACGTTGCGAGACAAAAGATTCAAAGCATGACATAAAAGAGTCAAAGCATGACACACTGTTCCCAGAAACCACGTGCCGAACATGCAATAATATGGAAAAGATTGTACGGTCCATAACTCTATATGACCGCACCATATTCATGAAAAAAATAAAGTGGAATAATCTAATTGGATAAAAAAAGGATGCGATTCACCCATCATAAAATCAAATGAGACAAGAAAGACCCGCATCATACCCTGCGGAATATATAAAAAGTGTACGGAACCAGCATCATACCGGGATCTAGATAAGAACAAATAACTGGAAAGAGAATTTAGCGGAACCCTTGTGAAATCCTATAAATAACAGACTCAAGGACAGAGAAAGGGGTCGGAAAATATTAGAAGAGAATAAAGACTAAAAGAATTGGATTGGGTAAGAAAAAATAGAATGCGTTGCTTAATTTGTTTATCATATGTAATCATTTATATCTTAAATAAACAATCGTTTTATCATTGTTCAAATCTTATTTACAATGTTTTATCATTTGGTTGTGTTACTAGATTTTCAGTAATCACAATTTGGCGCTAGAAACAAGGACATGGTAAAGAATTTATTCTACATGTTCCTAATTTGTTAATTGTTAAGCTTTTCATACAGTTATTAGATCTGATTTTCATGAATAAAACCCCATTTTTTCCTATTTCCTTAAGGAATTTTTTCCACCTAATGTTATAAAAACTTCTTTTCCATTAATTGATACTTTAAAATTTCTACAATATGGATCCTAAAACTATTTGATATTTATATTTAATCTAATCAATTAATTGTTGATTTAAAATTTTCTGATCAAATTTTTAATCTCAGAATTTTCGATACAGAAAACTAAACTTTTTTCTTGATAAAATATTGATTTGAATCAAATTCAATTTTTTAGAGTTATACACTAATTTCAAATGAATTTGCATTTAAATTGAATTTTACATCATTCACATCATTTCATATGCACATATTACAGATGTTATATTTCCTGAATCATTGATTTTACCTGATTAGATTGACAATAGAGATGGAAAAATTGAAAGAAATAATCAACAATCAGAATATCAACAAAGAAATTCCTATAACAGAGTATTAACTTGGAGTCAGACAGAAAAAATCAGTTCAGCAACTAAGATGGTAAAAGAAAAATCGAATGACGAGGTTGAACAAAATAACATCCAAAAGGAGATTGAAGAAATAAAAATAACTTTAAACAACATAATTCAGGAACAAGAATCAATAAAGCAACATCTGTTATAGCAACAGACGTTGTAAGAAATCTGGTCAATCAAACTGTAGAGTCTGTAAGAAATATTGTTGATCAAGAACACATAGAAATTGAAGAGGAAATTGTAGAAGAATCCCAAGGACCGCAACCCCTGTACGGGATGCCACAAAGTAGAATTAAATATACTGAAGTTGTGGTCATTATTCCGATACAAACAAAAGAACCGAGAAATGATAATCAATTTCAAGGGACAAACAAAGGGAAAGAAGTACAAAAACCACTGGATAAAATAATAGAACCGAACATCCCTACTGGACAACGAATCGACAATTACATGACAGCACAACAACCACATGTGGAAGCACCTAAGAATAGAATTGATCCTTTCACTCAATTATTTGGAGAATTAGATGAAATGCGTAAAACTCAAAAGGCTTATGTAGAGACAATCACTCTTATATCACAAGAAAATCAAATACTCAGGGATAAAGTTAGACATGATGCTGAAGTACCAATTTCAAAACTACATAAACAAGAAGTGAATTCTAAAAGACCCGTAGAAAGTAAATCGGGAATTAGCAGAGATTAAAGAATAATGATAGTTGAACCAATTGATGATACATATGATCATCCGAGTCAGAATAGACAAAATCAGTTCTATGAAAAGATAAACCAGATTATTATGATTTTGAACCAAAAGCACTGCAAGATGAAAGGTGGAATAAATATTTAGAGGATTTAGAGGCAATGAGAGAAGAAAACAAATCATTAAAAAACAAACAAGTAGGCGGACGTCTAGATGAAGTATTAAAAGAAGCTAGTAGAACACCACTTGCACCACATCTCGCATTTGCAGTCATACCACCAAATTGTAATCTCCCCTATTTTGAGTGTTTTGACGGGACAAAAGATCCCGCAGCTCGTTTAAAATATTGCAATCGAGATATGGCCCGCTGGGAGCAGGATGATGCCATCATGGTGCAGATATTTTCCCTCTAGTTCAAAAGGATCCGCATTAATTTGGTTTGATAATTTACCAGAAGGAACAATACATTCATATACACAATTGGCCCATAAATTTCTGGAAACATACATGTACAACAAACCTGCAAGTGCTAGAATGGATAAATTATTTGCTCTTGCATCATGGTATGAAGAAACTATTCGGGATTATACTGATCACTACCAATCAATCTATCAAACTACAGGCAATATCAATCCACATATCACTATCAATTTTTATAAATAGGGAATATCAGACTGCATGAGCCCGCTCTTCATAGATATTCACGGTGCATATCCGAATACTGAAGGAGAATTGAGAGTGATTATTCAGAAACATGCAAGACTTCAAGATATACAAAGACAGAATCCAAGAGAAATTTCTCAAAATCAGAAAACCACACACATAACTAGTTCTGCTGAACCAGCATCAGCTCCGGAAAACGAGTTGCAGAGGAAACTCCTTCTAATGATTCCAAGCGGGGCAGAGTAGATGGTGAAAGAAAATTCAACAATTCGAAGATCGAGTTTTTACTAAACTCAATACAGGGTATTCTCGGATTCTAAATTCAATTAAGAATAGACATGATTTTGAATGGCCATGGTCCAAAGGAAGACAACCACCGCACACATAAAATTCCAAAGACTACTGTGAATATCATTGTTTTTACGGTCATGTTACAAATAAATATGGAAACCTGAAGATACAAGTTCAAAAATTAATTGATGCGAGAAAATTGAAAGAGTTTTTTCATCTACCTGACCCACCAGCAAGACCATGAGATAAGACTATAAATATTCCAGAGAATAGTGGAACGATTAATATAATTTCCCACGCAGAATCAAGTCAACTATCTACGACTGGAGCAATTTATAGAACACTACGAAAAAGAGTTGATGACCATAAAAATTTTAGAATTGCGGGTAGAATCACAGAAACATGGGAAGATTGGATGGCCGCACCATTAACCTTTTCAGCAAGTGAAGTTGATCAAAAAGTTGGAACATACAATGATCCATTAGTACTCACTTTACCAATATCTGGGTGGAATGTAAAAAAGGTTCTCATGGATAGGGAAAGTTCACTTAGTGTGTTGTTTTATGACACATTTCAAAGAACGAGGCTCAAAGATGATCAACTCAAACCTTCATGCTACATCATTTATGTATTCAATGGAATAACTTCAAAACCATAAGGAAAAATTTTACTTGAATTCATAGCAGGACCGATAAACATCCTTACCAAATTCAGTATAGTAGAGGCACCATCCCCATATAATGCAATTATTGGAATATATTGGGTTCATTGTTTGAAAGGAGTAACAACAACTTATCATCAGTATTTACGGTTTCCAACACCGCAAGGAGAAATTGAAATTAAAGGAGATCAAAATGTGGCAATGTAACGCCCCACCTCTACATTCTAGGTCGACCGCCCTAAAATAGAAGTGTGGCACTACCTATGGAATAAAATAAACACACTCAAGCCTTCAAGCCAACAAATGTCAATCCGGCTATCCTGTGGTGTTTTTGAAGAATGATAAAATTTAAGAAAAATCTTATAAAAATGACGAGTAATATGAAATTAATCTGATAAAAGAGAGTCTAAAAAAAAATAGTTCATCTTCGACACGCAAGTCGGATATTTAATTTAAATGATAAAAGTCTTACCTAAAGTAACGAAATCTAGAATTAAACACAAGCTATATAATGTTTAAATCATTTAAGCACCTTGAAGAAAATATTGTAGCTTTCCGGGACAAAGATCGTTCTACAGGTTAGGTCGCTCCGCGACTGCTGTTCCCTGAAAAATAGAAGTAAGTTGGGTCAGACCCCAACTTTAAGTAGATTCTCACACCCTTATGCCCTATACGGATAAATTAGCGAAACAAGGTTCATGAAATGATTTCGTCAGGTAGAAATAGTCTATAAGAGTGCCTCTTTGAAAATAGTAAGGTCGACGACTTAAATAGAAAAATATAGACTTTTAAAATCAAGACAAAATACAAGGGCAACAAAACCATTATATATAAAATAAACGGAAAGCAGATTCCTCACCAACGAACTAATCGACTTCCCCTCTTTATAGTTTCATTCTGTAACTGTACGACGACACCTATCGACCCTTACGTAGTCCATTTAATTTCTTACAGTGCGTAGGAAAATAAATGTTGTCGACCTCCCTTTCAAGATAATAGATCCATATCTTCTAGGCGACCCCTCGGTCATCGCCCAATATATTCTGGGAGTCGTACCAACTACGAGTCTCAAACAAATAACATACAAAAACAACGATCACCATTACTCCCCAGTGATATTTTATTGTCCAAAAATTGCTCTCAATAACACGTCAACTGTGCCAGAAGGGTCGGCTTGCTCTCAATAGTTTCAACTCAGCAGTAAGAAAATTACTACTATTGCTAGTGCTGCTGTTATTCAGAGTCAAGTTTTGAACCCTAAATAATAGACAGGACCTGCTACCAAACCGTGAATTTTAATGTGCTCTAATCATTCTAATCGGAGTAAGAATTCCTGCCTGAATTCTACTGCCGCTAATGCTACAACTGACAAAGACTTAAAACTTGATTTCATACGGTTTGAATTTAAACAACCATTCAAGTACTGGACAATAAGCAAAACATAGAAACTAAGTGCATAGGACCGACCAATCTAATTTGCCTAGCATGAGTTCAGAATTACGTACAGCAAAATCCTATTCACTCCCAACAGTGGGTAACCAGGCCGTTCAAACTTGAATACACATTTCATGACACCTTATGTCCTCAGCCGCGCAAGTATAGCAGCACTAAAATCATAGATTCCCTACTCCCATTCACGAAATACATACTCAACAATTCAACTACACTTTCCATCAATCTTGTACAACACATAAATTCACTAACTTTCACATGTACCAAGTATAGCACAAATAGGTTATCTATTGCCAACAGGGACATACTAAACCTCAAAACTATGGGTTGTGTCATCGCCCTACAAGCCTGATTAACATTACTACTACTGGACGGCTGCCAGCCTCACGTTCACATGTTTACGACGTGGTTCTACAGACGTGCATGAAATCACACGAGAACCCAACGTTTTGGAACAACATACACAAACTCATAGAAAGAAATAAGAACTGTAATCAACATGGAATCTCTACTATAAGATTCATCGTATGAATACACAGTAGTAAATCATTAGTATGAGCTACTTCCCGCATATTCTTTAAGTATTCAAAATGTTGGTTGTCGTATGTGTATACGGCATAAATCACAAGACTTCTATAATAATAAGGGGTTGTACCTAACATGTGAAATCAGCGTTGGATTAACTCTGTAAGTAGCATACATATACACAGTAGACAAAAAATCAAATCTATAAACATCATGAATTAGGTTTGTTAGATTAATCCATAAAGAATAAGAGTAAGAGAACCTACTTGGTGTGAAGCAATTGATCCTCAAATCACTATCGACACCCTCAGCTCAAAATCAATCCTCTTCTTCTTCGGCTCCTCTCTAGATTTTTCAAAGAAACAATTTAGTTCTTCCGAAGAACAATTTTTTCCCCACTTACAAAACCCTAACTATCTATTAATACTCTAACTAGTCTTCCTATAACTTCTCCCACTTCTTTTCCCATATAATTCACGACAAGTCCCACTACTAAAAATATAACTCCTAACTATCTAACTTAGGTTTAAAGCTTAAGAATATCTAAACCCAGGATAAGGGGTATTACAGGCAAGAGCCTGCATTCTCACAGAAAGACAGATGAATAAGGAACGCACTCTGATACAACAACAAAGAAAGAAAAAGAAAAAAAATCAAATCTAAGGAAGATGCAATTAACCAATACATGACAGAAACTGTAGGAAAATGTTTATCAAATATAACAAATATGGATTTCAAATCAAAAGAAGATGCACAAAGGTTGGACCAAGTGACAACTTACCCGAATAACAATTAAAGGGAGCTCCCTCATTTTTAGGAGCCCCCAAACCTACTTTTTCAGTAGTTGAGTCCCAAAAATTTCAATATAGGAACAGAAGAATCCCAAAAAATGATCAAGATTAGAATTTTAATGGAATCAGAACGGGAACATGATTTTTTTAATCTACTCAAAGTATAAGTTGAAATTTTTGCTTAGAGAATGGGAGATATACCAGGCATTGATCCAAGTATTGTACGTCATGAATTACATATACATCCAGGCACGACTCTATTTCAGCAACGCATACGCAAGGTAGCTCCGGAATATCATTTATCAGTTGAAAAGGAACTCAAGAAACTTTTGGATACGGGATTTATTAGAGAAGTGAGGTACCCGAGTTGGATATCGAACATGGTGATTATACCAAAAAAAAATGGAGGAGTAAGAATTTGTATATACTTCACCAATATAAACAAGGTGTGTCCGAAAGATAGTTATTCGTTCCTTAGCATTGATCAATTAGTGGATACAGTTGAAGGGCATGAGGCTTTATCTTTTATGGATGGACATTCAGGGTACAATCAAATTTCCTTAGCTGAAGAAGATCAAGAACATACTGCATTGTTTATCCCACATGGCTTATATTTTTATACCAGAATGACATTTGGACTAAAAAACGCGGGGGCGACATACCAGCGACTTGTGGATGCAATTTTCAAACCATGGATATGACGCACATTGGAGGTTTGTGTAGATGATATGCTTATAAAAAGTAAATTTTTTGCTATAAATGGGAAGCTTAAGATGCTCCGGCAAAAGATCATCTACATGATTTAAAAGAAATTTTCGTAGCTCTGCGCAAATACAAAATGAAGGTCAACCCGGATAAATACATTTTTGGAGTTACCTCGGGAAAGTTTTTGGGATACTTGGTCACTAAAAATGGAATTGAAGTTGATCCGACCAAAATACAAGCAATTGTTAATATGCATTCTCCGAAGAATGTCAAAGAAGTGCAGAAATTGAGTGGTTGCTTAGCTACACTTAATAGATTCATTGCAAGATATTCCAACAAATGTAAACCATTTTTTGACACTTTAAAGAAGAGGAGCAAATTTGAATGGAATAAAAATTATGAGCAAGCCTTTCAAAACATCAAAACTTATCTCGCAACAATGCCAATATTATAAAAACCAGAGCCTGAAGAGGTGTTAGCTTTATACATAGCTGCAACAGAAGATGCTGTAAGTGTGGTATTGGTAAGGAAAAATGAAGAAGTGGAAAAACCAGTGTATTACATCAGCAAAACTCTTCTGTCGAAAGGAATTACACCAAAATTGAGCAACTAGTACTAGCATTAGTTTTTTCCACACAAAAATTGTGCACCTATTTCTCAACACATTATGTTTGTGTGCCAAGTAAAGCTCCATTAGAATTTGTACTGAATAATACGAGAAAAATAGGGAGAATAGCAAAGTGAAACGCACAATTAGAGTAATTCCACATCTTATTTGAAATACAAACCGCATAAAAATCACAAATTCTAGCAGATTTGCTTACGGATCTACCATTAGACGATGGATCTGAAATTCAAAGTATGTCAGGGGAAGAAAAGGATGATGATGACTCGCAAGATATTTTAAATTAGGTTAATTCCTGGAGATGGGAAATGTTCGTTGATGGGGCACAAAATAGAGAAGGAGTTGGAATAGGAACTGTAATCACAACTCCTACCGGAGATCGAATGGTGCATGTATTTCGTTTGAAATTTAGAGAACACACAAATAACATAGTGGAATATAAAACTGTAGTTCATACTCTTAAACTCATCATCGAACTGGGAATAAATGATGTTCGACTTACAAGTGATTCACAATTGGTGATTCGACAAGTTCAATTAAAATATCAAGCATTTGATGACGATTTGATAGAATACAAGAATCTTGTTCAACAATTAGCATCTCAAGTACAGAATATGACTTTTCGACATTTATCAAGAGAGAAAAATCGTCATCCTGACACTTTAGCATATATTTCTTCAATGTTAAAAGATCAAAACACGTCAGCAATCAAAATTGGACGCATATATGAACCATAAATTAAGATACAATCAGTTAAAAATTTGGAAGAGGAAGTAGATGAAGACCTTGAAGATGAAGCTATTAAATATGATGCAATTTTTCCACATAGATCAGAAGATGAATCATTATCTGAAGAAGATTGGAGACTCTCGTTACATCAGTACTTACAAAATGGAATATCACCCGCAAACACGAAAGATGCAAGGAAAATTCAATCAAAATCTGTAAATTATCTGTTGCGGGATAAAATTTTATACCGCAAATATTTTTTGGGACCATTACTTCGATGTCTATCAAGAAGTGAAGGACAGCGCATTCTCACTAATATTCATAATGGGGATGCGGGAAATCATAGTGGAAGGCGCTCACTTGCACTAAAACCAAGAGTGCAAGGGTATTACTGGCCATTCATGAATAAAGATGCATCTAATATCGCAAGGAGATGTGAAAAATGTCAAGGCTTTGCTAAAAGAATCAAAGCTCCTGCAACAGAACTCAATTCTTTATTAAGCCCATGGCCATTTGCAAAGTGGGGAGTAGATATAGTTGGACCATTAGTGGAAGGCACAAACAAAAGAAAATACCTGATTGTAGCAACTGACTATTTCACTAAATGGGTCGAAGCAAAATCTCTAGCTCGTATCAGAGATACTGATGTCTTTAAATTCTTGTTTGAAAAAATAATTTGTAGATTTGGAATCCCGGTGGCTATAGTCTTTGATAATGGACAACAATTACAAGGAAAAAATATTGATATGTTTTTTGAAGCATTTAATATTCAAAAGAATAAGTCCACTCCTATTTACCCCAAAGTAATGGCCACGCTGAAGCAACAAATAAAACTATTGCTATGAATTTGAAAACGACTTTAGATGGACATCATAAAAGATGGTGTGAGCAAATTCACACTACTTTATAGGCTTATTATACAACAAGAAGAGAAGCAACTTGTAAATCACCATTCCTTCTTACTTACGGAGAAGAAGCAGTTATTCCTATGGAAATCATTTTGCCAACTACAAAGACAGAAGCTTAGGAAAAGAATTTGAATATAGATTTAATGCTTGAAAATTGGATGATTTAGAAGAAAGAAGAGACACTGCGGCCCAAAAAATTGAAAATTATCAAAGAAGATTGACCAGAGAATACAACAAGAAGGTAAAGTTGCGAAACTTTGTAGAATGACAATATGTGCTACGTCAAATCCCGAAATACCAAAGAGATAAAAAGGCAAAGAATTTTCACATACATGGGGAGGATCTTACATCATTTAATTGCGGGACTGGGCTCATATCATCTACGGAATATGAATGGAGAAGTATTACGGCATCCATGGAATACACAATACCTCAAACCATATTATCCATAAGAAAAATAAAGATGGATCATGGAATAACAACTTCAGTATCATGAAAATATGCTAACCAATCACATTGTTTCATACTAGGTAAATCATGACAAATGTTATCTCTCTAGAAAATCCATGTAGATGTCTATGAATGTATGACCAATGGATATTTCGTAAGCAAGAGATGCCTAACTTGACATTTTACTTATTGTGAAAACAAGTACAATCATTCCCTGAACGTATTGCTTTCAAAATTGGGACCGCATTGTTAACTTCCTTTTGGCCAAGGTGAAGTTGATAATGTGACTGTCACTACAAAAAAAAATAGGTTTAAGCGACTGCTCGTTTTAAGTCGCTTAAAGACCCTTTTAAGTCGCTATAACGTTATAGCGACTAAAAGTGGCACTCGCTCCGTTGGTTGCCCACAGCCATGTATGTCTAAGCCTTGAGCGACCATGCAATCACTCTAGTAATAAACCAACTTACCTAAGGCGAGTACTTTTCTCAGTGCCTAACATTTAGACCAACTAACATGAAGCAAGTAAAATTGTGATCGCTTAATATGAAGACTAACCGATGTAGCAAGTAAACTACCAATCGCTTCAGATATACCAATCATTCTAAAGCAATTAAAATACTTAGTTGATAGATACATGGAGCAACTGGAGCTAAATTTGCTTGGTTAAGGTTTTAAGCAATCAAATTGTTTTGCTCGCTAAAAGCGATTTCTGATTTTGATTGGTCTGAAGTTGGTTACTCAAGCTTTTGAGGTAGCAAAGTTTTTACTCAAGTTGATTGCTTAAAGTTTTCAGCTTTTAAATTTTTGCTTGCTAAAAATAATTTCTGATTTTGATTGGCTTTAAGTTAATTGCTTAAACTTTTAAACTATCAAATGAAAGTGATTTTTGGTTTTGATTGGTCTAAAATTGATTGCTTAAACTTTTAAGCCATCAAAGGTTTTTACTCAAGTTGATTGATTAAAGGTTTAAGCAACCAAATTATTTGAAATTCTGATTTTGATTGACCTAAAGTTGATTGCTTAAGCTTTTAAACTACCAACTTTCTTTGCTCGCTAAAAACAAATTCTGATTAGATAATCCCAAATTATAATTATAATTAAAAATTAATATAAGACATTATCACTAATTAAGATTATATAATACTAATTAAGATGATATAATTATAAATGAATAACAAAATCAAATTAAAATTAATACAGAAAACAAATATGAAACAAATTAAAATCATAATTGATCAACTTTATTATTACTGAATTCAATTTACAACATCATTTAGTCAAAAATTCAAAAATTTACAATTATTTTTTACAGGGAAAAAAAACAATTTCATTTACAATTCCATCTTTAACTTCAACTTTGACTAAAATAAGGTTAAAGCTCAACTTTCCAGTGAGATTTAAAGAACCATGATGGGTGCTTCAAAGTTGAAGTAGTTGTATCAATGGTGTTTCAACTTTCTTTATGTTCATAATTGAACACCATTACAATTCAATTGATCAACTTCAAGCTCAGTGGAGTAAAACTTCACCTGATTTATCCATTCCAACAAAAAAAATCAGACCCGTTGGAGGAAAAAAATCCAAGAAATATAAGAACTTGAACAATATAAAGAAATGGCAACCACATTCATATATATTTAACCTTCACCTGAATTAACAGCACACCCAACTTTTAATGGATAAATAAGCAATGTGAGACTGAATACAGTATGAAATATGCATATTTGGGATAAGGTAGTAATGCATTTGGAAGATGCATAAATTAGCCTAAGGCATTCTTACTGGTTTCCCAATAGTAAGCTAAACCCCAACGTCACCCAAACAAAATTAAACAAAAAATCAAAAACCCAAACAGAAAAAAATACTCAATCAATGGACTTCACTGGATAAAACAAGCACAGACCTGGTACAAGTATCAATCAATTCTGAAGTCACACTTATAAAATTCATATTCCTGGAACAAATTAATTTTTGGAGAATATACCTCAAAAGCTCTCGGGGAAATGTTTCATTGTTACTATTTAAGATGTGAACAATGACATCCATTAATCGACTAACCTGTCAATAGAAAACATACCATTCCATGAGCCCCTAAAACAGATTAAGAGTTATATAGGGAAAAAAAAGATCAGTTCAAGTGTCTTACCTCTCCCCGTGGTTATTGTTGAATACCATCTGCTTGTTGAGTGGTTAAAATTGAAATTAAACTAAAGATTTCATAATAACCAGCCTCAGTGCATCCCAATAGCTTAATAGAAAACATAAAGATTTCATAATAACCATCCTTTGTTTTGGCTCATGTTTATTCCTACTCTGTAAACATCATATAACCATCAAACAGTAAGCATTATCCACATTGAAACAATATAAAATTACAAGCAGTAACAAGTTACTCAGTAAACACAAAACCACGCACTTCACAATCTGCACAGTAATGCAAGGCTCTCCAACTTTCAGCTAACTACATTGTTTCAAACAACTAAAGCAGGTAAGGAAAAACCTCACAGACAAGAACTCCTACTAATCCCTTACAGTCGTTTTCCCAAATGTGCAACTCAACAATGTCAACCATAGAACTCATGCTTGCAAAGAGACAACATATAGATCTAATAAGAAAACTAAATCTTAATACAATCACACTTCAGAACTCAAATAAATTCATCCAAACTAACAAAATCCTCGAGATGTACATATTTTTCGACAATGCAGTACAATACAGGTTCAAAGAAAAATCAACTTCAAACTAAACATTTTCATGCAGAATAATTAGTATTAACAGAGATCAAGAACATAATCACATCGACAAATACAGTGAAAACACTGAATAGGTGGTCTCCATATACCAATTACATACAGATGCCATACTTAACAAAGACAACACAGGAAGTTATCACTTACACAGCCTCAAAAATTTATTTCAGTTCAAACCCCCAACAAAATCCGCCAGGAACACATATCATCAATGACCATATGAACAAATTTGTATACAATTAGGTTAAATAAACATCATCAAATTTGAAAAATCATACTCGAGTTTGAAGAAAAATCATTTCCACTACAATAAATCATGTAGGAAAACTCAACACACGCAGTGTCAACATAATCAAGTCAGTATCAACATAATCAAGACAACAAAATCATCCTCGGTAGAATAAAATGCATAAATCAGTATATACAAACTACTCATGCTCAGATTTGAAGAAAAATCAACTTTGAAACAACATTTTCCCGTGTAAAATAATGAAACACAATCAAAATAAACAAAACATACTCAGATTTGAGTCATTGGACAACAACCTGATTCTACTCAGAGAAATTCCATCTGACAATCCTAAACAAACTAAGAACAAAAAAGATAAAACCTAAGTGGGATCTAGAGATAAAGAACAATAGAAAAACAAAGTGAGATCGATAGAGTAATTCAGTGGTGGTGACAAAATAATGACTGAGTGTATTAATTGAGAGATACTCTAGATTTAGTAGAGTTCAGTGATCGGTGAAGGTGGGTTTGATTCTGTCTGTAAATAAGAAGATGGAGAGGGAGGCGGCAGATCGAGAGATGAAGAGATTTGAGATATGAGAGTGATGACAGAGGGTCAAACTTTTGAAGGATTATGGCTTTTGATTGAGAGTGATCGACATTTTTGTTTATTAGGGTTTTTCTTCTGGGAGGCGGAAGATTAGAGAGAAACTGAGATGAGATGAGATGAGATGAGATGAGATGAGATGAGAGGAGAGGAAAATGAACTGAAGTAAGAGATTTTTGGTGAGGTTTTATATAAAAGTAATAGACGGTGATAAAGGATGGTCATACAGATCATGGAAATCTACAGATGGTAGAGATTTGGCTTGGGATCTTCATACGGATCAAGGCAAGTGTGAGAAGCATGTGGTTTTTTTTATTGAATTATAGCTTTAGATGATCAAAAACGATAGAATTTTATCAAATTGGAAAAAAAAATTGAAAACCAAATCAATACTGACATTTTATAGTTAAATCATCACATATCAAATCATCACATTTTACGTTTCAGTATGTCTGGAAGCGCGGGAGAACGCGCTTATAGTTCTTGATCGATTTTTTCAATTTGAATGATAATAAGGTAGGGTGTTGATGTTACGAGGGTTTTGAAAGGGATAAGTTTTATACTGGGTATGGATTTGAATTTGATTAGGAATTCCGAGAGTCCATTTACCTCACTAAATTTTACTTTATAGCCATCAATTATAAGTTATCTGACCTATTATGAAACACTAACAATTTTGTACAATGCTCAATCATTGTATGATTCCACTCGATTTAACCCAATTACCCTCAATCCTACTCGGTTTCACCCAATAACCCTCAATCCTACTCGATTGATCCTGTTATTAATCAATTTCACCTGATTTTCGATCTCACCCATATGAACGGTCATTAATCAACCACCCATTACTTATCATTCTTACTCAAATTCACTCATTAACCATCAATTCTTTTTGATTTCATCCAATAACCCTTTATCTTACTTAATTTCCCCTGTTATCAATAAAATTTAACTTAATATCCTCAAATCTTACTCAGTCTCATATGTTATTTAATATAAAATTGACGGACAATGTATTTTCCTTCGTAAGCATCATTATTTAAACTTAAACGTGATACTAATCCAATCATATGCTTGAATCAAATGTAAACATAGTATTGACATGTTTTACAGTTTACTAAGTCTTTTATAAGAATATGACCAATTAATACATTTAGGGTTCCGCTAAAGATTCATACTTAATCGACTAGGTCATTCAGAATAATATGACCAACATACGTGCATTTAGGATTTTGGTAAAAACTTTTACTCAATCGACTAGGTCGTTAAGCATTAAATATGACCAACATAGGTACATTTAGATATCTGATAAAGATTTGTACTTGATTGACAAGGCAATTTAGGAGAATATGATCAATACATGTACATTTAGGGTTTCCTTGAATATTCATACTCAATCGACCAAGTTATTAAGTAGAATATATCCAACATATGTACATTTAACTTTGGGTTGCAAAATCAATATACATTGAGGAACACTAAATGGGTAATTTTTTGCTTAAATTTATGAATTGTCACCTTATGAGATGAACTTTAGTTGTATTGTTACGGTGATTTCAGAATTGCACATTAAAATCATAAATAAAGGTTCATTCTTATATTTTGATATCAATAGAGTGATATTTTTGTCCAGAAAATGATGAACTTGAGTCTTGCATATTCAAACAAACAAATATTTATCAAAGAAAAATTAGGGTTGAAACTAAAAAACCTAACCAAAAGGATATTAATATCAAACCTAAATAGGACATATCAAAAAATATTGATGGAATTGAATCATGTAAGAATTTCCAATTAGATTGAATGATTTTTAGAGTCAGATGAATTTGTATATGTATATATGAATAAACTCATGTGAAGTTCTAAGGATGTCGAATTAGGTCGAATATATGGATGACACTAGGTTACTCAATTTCTCTCGGATCCCATTGATTTCTACGGTTATCTATCGACTGAGAGTCCATTTACCTCACCAAATTTAACTCTTTATTCATCAATTATACCCGATATCGCTCGACCTCACCAATTTCTCCTGGATTCCATTTGTTTATATGGTTATATATCAATATAAACAAAACTTATCGGCGTCGCATAATTTCACATGTGATCTGTAATCTTACCCAATGCCGGTCGACCTCACTCAATTTGTAATAGATTACATCGGTTTCTCCATTTTATCCACCACTTTAACCTAATATTCATCGACCTTAGTCAATTTCACTATTTATATATCGATCTTACTCAATATCGTTCGACCTCACTCAAAATATATCAATATACATCAATTTCACTCGAATTCATTAAATGTTATTCAATCTTAATCGAATGCAGTCATTTTTTCATCTATCTCACTTGAATTTACTCATTTTTTACCGATTCATTCTTATTTACTCAATAAGGATCCACTCAATATTCATCGGTTTCACTGGACCTCACTCGAAGTCACTCGTTTATCATATACCTCACTACCCCATCTCACATGAGGCTTAGAGATTTACATAATTGTGTTCGATTTTGGAGTCCAAACTCATGACGAATGAGATTATGACATTTGAGATTGAACAATCGTCTAAATATTTTCATTCAAACTTACAACGAATTGAGGATTATCTTTATAAATTACAAATATTACATTTTTGAAAATGAATCGATAACAAACGAGATTTAACATTAAATCTTATCAATTTCATCGACCGGTCACTAAAGTGGTTTTCCTATAATGGTTATAAATGTCCATCGACCTTAGTCAATTTCACCTGTTATATGTCAATCTTATCCCATACCGCTCGATTTCCATTTGGTTCAGTTAATTCACTCAATTTCTCTCGGATTATATCGGTTTTTTCCATTATCCATCATTTTGACCAAGTGCCCATCGACCTTGGTAATTTCGGTTGGCCTCACTCAATTTCTCTCAGATTCCATCAGTTTCATTGCCAGATTTAGAGTTCTGGTATAAATATTCAGACCAATCAGATCGAGAAAAAGGCATATTTTTGTTCATACAACTAGATATTTACCTCTGGTATACATTCCGACCAACCAGGTTTGGAACAAAATTTATAATAATATTAAATATGAAAAAAGATTAAAAAACAAAATTTGAAGGGTATAATTTTAAAAGTTTTACGATTTCGATAAAGTTTCTAGATTAAAATCACAAAATCTAAAAAAATTAAAAAAATGATATTTTGGATCATATAAAACTGTAAACCCACAAAGTAGACAAGGACCATGATCCTTAAAATTGCTTATCCGGCTAATGAAAAGTCAAGAATATATAATCCAACGATTATAAATAGAAGTTTGCATAGTCATACGGATTGCCACCGCATACCAGTTGTAATAGAGGTAAAATTACCGCCTTAATTTCGTGTGGCGCCAAAACATATTGGGTTGAGAAGAGTTGGCGGGAATCTTGGCGCGTTAGTTTGAGCCAAAAATCTAATATCTTATTTCTCTCTCCCATAAACTGAGATACCAAAACTCCCCAAAATTGCTACCTAATTTTTTTACTAAAACCCTCGTTGATAACCCAAGCAAATTCATTCTTCCTCTTCGTTCCCACCACCACCATGATCTAGTGAAAAGCTTCAATTTCTAACCAATCAATTTTGAAACAATGTCGTATTATGATGAGATGCAATAGTTTGTTGTTCGATTTTTTGTTCTCAATCTCTAATTTCAACAGTGATGAATATCAATTCTTGAGTTGAAATACTAGGTTTCAAGTTATAATTTCGATGGAACTTTTGTCTTTTGATTTTTAAAGATTTCAGCTCTATTTTGCTGAGTGGTAATTTTTTTTTTTGTTCAACTTATCAAATTACAGTCAGGGCTTGTAGAAATCTCTGTGATTTTAGAGTTAGGTTTCTTACAAATCTTTGAAATCTCTTTGTTTTCTTCTGTTTTCTACATATACCAAAGTTAGCATATGTTAGGGTTTAAGTTTCTTTGTTCAATTTTTATGCTGCTGATAGAGACAATTATGTTTAGTTGGGGTTTATTTTCACGTTTGTGAACTAATTTGGGTTTATTTTTTTTAAGAATTTCAATGGTTAAATTTTTGATTGTTTATATTCACGTTTGAGTAACTAATTTGGGGTTTATTATTCGTTTGATTTTTGGTTTTTTTGAGCAGTTTCATTTCATTTGGGGTTTTTAATCAATTTGTTATTTCATTTGGTCTGATTATCTGGACTAGGAACCTATGCAGAACATTTGAAGGAATGGCATTTCATATTTATTGCTTAAGTATAAGACTTGAAACAGTGTATGCTTATTACTTTACCTAAATTGCAAGTATGAATCCCCTTCTTGGAATTGGTGATTATTAGTTAAAAATCGAATGCGTTTGCGTTGGTATTTGGATGTTTCTGATAACCAAATCAATTTATGGCTTCAATTTTTATTTTTTTTTGTTTTAGGATCTGATTATTGCTTGGAAGAAGTTTAAATGCTGTGTTATGGGGAGCTTTGGCTTACCAATGCCAGCGGAAACTAACTATAATCTTTTGTTGTATAACAATATAAGTATTGCATTTTCAGTAGTAACTCTGTTTTGGGACCTTAACTAATATCCTGTACGTGCAACTGTAATTTGAACCAGGTGTGATGAAACAGGACATGATGTTGCCATCTGTAATCTGGATCTTGTGGAAAGTTGTTTCATTTGGGCAGTGTTCTGCTGTATTGGTGTTACTGTGTACCAGACAGTTGGAAGTTTCTTCATTTGGAAAAGTACCATGGCTCATCGCAGTTTGTTTTTATGGCGAGGGGCTTACTCTACTTGACGATAGGTACGTGAGGAGTACTTATTAGTTACAGTTCTTTTTACACTATATTTGTTGGTAATGGGAATGATTTAGAGCTAAAAGTATAGGTTTTGTTTATTTATTTTAGCTTACCTATTTAGTGGTACATTACCTTGCCCAACCTTGAATGATGGTTTAGGACTTACTGTTGGTGTTAGTGATGATGTTTGTCTCGATTACCATGTCAGAAAACAATAATGTCCAAGTCTCCAACTTTCATTGCATAGTCCATCTGCCTGGCTTAGATTTCGTAGTCGCAGATTGGTGCTCCAACTTTCAAACTTAGTTTGTGGCTGTCCATTTCCTGAACATTCATGCTTGTTAATAAATCCATTGTCATAGAAAACAAAACCCAGAGTAGTATTCTGTAGATTCTGGTCTAACTGAATCAGCACTTAGATATGTATACTCTTCACCAGGTATACGTGATAGGATGTTTGAATTTATACTGTGAACACATTCATTTATTGGCGATGATATATGACTTAAATGCTATCAAATTGTACCTTGCGGTCCATTGATTCCTCCTGAGCACAAAGACAGTCCACTAGAGTTTAATGAATACGCTGCTTATGATCTGAAACAAGTATTGCTTGGGTTGAGGTGTATGTAAACTGGGGTAGTCAATTCTGGTGATTTTTGATGAATCTTAAATGCTGTCAAGGCTAAGTTAATGTTTCTATAACTCTTATTTGTTGTTGCTGCTCTTCGGGTTCAGGGTTCAGAATAACTACCTTTCTTATACAGCAATCAGACTAGTCCTCCATCCACCGCGAATAAACAAATTATGTAACAACTTGGAAGTTCTCTTATATATGTGCCAAAATTTGTGCATTACTTATAGCAATCAGATTGCAACAACAATGCATTCTTCAACTACATCATTTATTACTTTATTTCTACCTTATATGTACCTGCCTTTGTCATCGATTATTGATGTCGAACAACCACAGACTTACATTGTTCATGTCTTCAAATCAAATTTCATGGAACTGTAAATGGTGGTTCAACATCTGCTCCAAAGTTTGCTCCATTTTCTAGCCGTCGTCCAAACTATCTAACACCTGAGATACTGAAACCAGATACAACTGCACCTAGTGTTAACATCTTAGCAGCCCAGACAGGAGCTATAGCTGTAACTGGTTTAGAAATCGATCCAAGACGATCATACCTCACTATACTTTCTGGTACGTCTATATCATGCCAACACCTGAGCGGGTTGGCTGCTTTGCTTCGAAATGCTTCCCCTAAATGGACACCAGCTGCAATTAAATCCGCTCTTATGACTACAACGTATACCGTGGATAATTCAGGTAACAACATTACTGATCTTGCCACAGTACTGGACTCCACACCGTTCCTTATCGGTTCAGGACATGTTGATCCAAATCGATCCCTTCATCCAGGTTTGGTATATGACCTCAGACCAAGTGATTATGTAGCCTTCCTCTGCTCCATTGGCTATGATTCTACACAATATGATCAGTGGGCAATATAGTTTATACTCCTGATCTATTATTAGTACTTATAATAGGATCTATGTCCCATTCTGGCTTAAACAGAATTTAATTTGACCATTCCAGTTCAAGAGATAAATTGGAGACTACACAAATAGTTACAGACGAGGAGGAAATGCATATACCCAGCAGCACAGAGTTTTCTTATCGTCTTGTTTGCCCGAAATAGGGCATTTTTTTACTTTCAGATGCATTTAAGATTGGACCTGTAACATAACATGTAATTCTAAACTACCTCAATGTACATATATCTTTAAAATCTAACATTGGAATATAAAAGTAAAAACATAACATTTCTTGAACTATTTCTGATAATCTCTTTTTTGAGTAATGTTTAACATAAAAATTTATGTGCAAATTGTTGTAATTCTTGAAAAATGTTGAACAAATAGCTTTTTAGATGTTGGAATGGTCAATTTCTAAGAGAAGGCAAGGATATGACAAATTTTGGTTTTAATATTGAAATTGTTGAACTGAGTGTTAAAAGTTTCAAATTCTGACAAATTTTGACTGGAATGATAGGGGTTGTGAGATTTGTAAAAATATTTGGTTATAATTATAGTTAATTTAATCGACTCATGTTAAGAAAAATCAATTTGTGCATCCAAACATTTGCTCATAGTGAATGAAAACAATGATTTGAACAAGTTTTCATGTTTCTATTAAACAAATCCTAATAAGATTGTTAGATAAATATTAATTAAGTTCTCAAATGTACTTTAAAAATTGATTTTTTTTAAATGATCGTAGCGGCTTAAACTTGGTTGCTGAGAGAGATTTTACCAAGTAATTTATTTTTTAACATGTGGTGGTGGCTTAACTTAGTTGCTGAGAGAGGTTTGAGCAACCAATTCATTTTATGTTGCTACGAATCTGTGCCTCAAAGTGAATAGCTACATGATCACTTTTTTAGATGCTATAAGTTACTTGAAAAACGGATCTAACAATTAAACATATTTGGTCGTGGATCAAACTTAGTTGCTGAGAGAGGTTTGAGCAACCAATTTATTATTTTGTTGCTACGAGTCGGTGCCTCAAAGTGAATAGCGCTGCTATAAGTTACTTGAAAAACAGATCTAGCAATTAAACATATTTGGTTGTGGCTCAAACTTAGTTGCTGAGAGAGGTTTGAGCAACAAATTTATTTTGTTGTTGCTACGAGTCGGTGACACAAAGTGAATAGCTACATGTTCATTATTTTAGTTGCTATAAATTACTTGAACAAAGGATCTATCGATTAAGTGTATTTTTTTCGTTGCTAAATAATAGTGGACACATGTTTATTGCCACCAAAAATTTTGGCAGTTGCAATTTTAGACGCTTAAACTATTTAAGCGACTAAATTTCCGAGCTCTTGCTAAGATTTTAGATGCTTAAACCCGTTTTTCTTGTAGTGTGTTCCCAAAGGTAACTCAAGGTATACTTTTCACCTTGTGGTTTCTCAATTCATACACTCTTTACGAAATTCAACTAATTGCATTTATTTTTGAAATTAAAACACACTACTAATATATATATATATTCAAAAATGTATTACAAGTGCTATATTGTGCACATCAAAAAGAAACCTACATGCGTACCAAAGATAAAAAAAAACTATTGAGGGGAAGAAGATTCAGCATTTGGGGAAGGATGCTTAAGGATTCTTTACGACCATACTCCTTGGTAAATCCATCTTCATTTACTTTATATAGAGTATTATTTATTGCCTTTTCTACCCCAATACGAGATTCAATCTTTAACCAAGAGATTTTGGCACATGCAGTCTCAAGCTCCTGCTTGAATGAACTCACTTTGCCCGCAGATTCTTTGGCACGCACATCAATTGATTTAGCTTGCACTTCCCAATAATTTTTCCTCCCTTTTTCAACATCCAGATCAAGTGCATCATTGTCATCTCTCGAAATCTCAAGCTTCATTGCCCTTCTTCCTCTTCAACTCTAGTGGTTAACAGCTGACATTGTATTTCATCCGCTTTGATAGTGGCAAGCTTTAATTGTCCCTCATCTCCCTCTGCTTTAGTGACCGCAAGTTGAAGTTATCCCTCAACTTCTCTAAATCTAGCATTTGCAGTTCTGAGTTCTCCTTCAACTTTTTCAACTCTTGAAGTTACATTCTTGAGCTTTTCCTCGAAGCTTGTAATATAATATAAAACAATAGATTAAGTAATATAAGAAATTATATCAACCGCAATTATGCAATATAATAAGATTCCTCTTGCGAGGGATTCAGACTCTTCTAGTTCATGAACTATTGCCTCTCGAGCATCATCAAGGGAATCAAATTCATTTGAGAGTTATTGATAGTCGTCAATAAGACGATTAAGATCTTGACGATATCGATCCAACTCTGCCTGTTTCGATGAATCTTCATGTCGTAATCGATTTATTTCATTTGTAAACTTTTCCATTCCTTTTTGTGAACGATAAATGTCAGTCTCACGCAAACAAACAATTTATGACAATTTATATCGAGCCTCTACTAGTGCATTTCCCTTGGCATGAGCATCCGCTACTGTATCATGTCTATCTTTAATGAGTCGAGCAACATAAGAATAATTTTGAGAATCATGGAATGACCCGGAAGTAGAAAATTCTACAAGAATATTTTTGTGTTCTACACAAAGCCTACTGGTCTTATCTTCCAATCTTTCTGTTCGCGTACACGCCTCAGTAATATTATCTTTAGTCCACAAGAGAGTTGCATTATATTGTTTTTTCTTACGGAGACTCTTCACATATAATAAATGATATTTCAAATCTGATTCTTCATACATGAAATTTGCACGATTCAACTTGTCAACCAACTTTTTACATATTTCCTTGATCTCCACATTCTCTTTATTGATTTTAATCACATGATCCTTAAGACGCTTGTTCCTATTACACATCCTATTTATAAGATCTGAACCCCTCACTGACCCCATAAAGTATGATTTACAGATAAATAAAAATAAATTGAAAAAGTAACAAGAGAAAAAGAATAAACCTTGATTCTGAAGATCCAATAATTGCTAGAGAAGAATTTCATTGTCCCGCTTCAGTTCTTTTGTATTTTTTACCGCAACATTCTTCTGTAGCAACTTTTTCCACAAGCTAGAATTTTTTTCTTCAGCCTTAATCAATTCTGTTTCTACTTGCCTATACTTTGGTACATCTTTATTGATCGACCCATGAAGAAACTGTATGCAACACAAGCAATATTTTTTCCACGAGCAAGCTACAATTTTTTGTTTAATTAGTAAAAAAAAATATAATATATATATATATACCTGCAAAATAGCTTGCTGAGGGAAAGAATATGCTCCACCATCTGCGAGAGCGATTAAATCCGCAAAAGAAGAAGGAAGATCACTATCAAAATAAGAGCGGATAGGATTACCTTGATCTTTTAGCCAAGCTTCTTTCAGTGATTCATAAAAGGAAGATCGCATACGTTCACGCTAAGATGACACCGCAGCAGAGTTAGTGTAACGCCCGCAATTTTCACATGACGCTTACTCAGGGATGCGTGATGACCTGGGATGAAGCTTCACCCTAAGCTTATAAAGCTCACTTAGGATTTCATCAGAGTGTGGATGCCTTGAGCTCGAATTATAGTGTTAAGGTCCTATTACGCGTGATGCATATTCGAGAATGCATCACAAGTAAAAAATGACCCTTAACCTAGGCACAAATAGCCTTGAAGCATATCCGCGAGCGTATCATAGTGCTAATGCACTATTATGCCGTGATGCATGATTGAGAATGCATCACTAAGCCAATGTTGTATATTCGAGAATGCATTATAGTGCTAATGTACTATTATGCCGTGATGCATGATTGAGAATGCATCACTAAGCCAATATTGTGTATTCGAGAATGTATGATAGTGCTAATGCACTATTATGCCGTGATGCATAATTGAGAATGCATCATTGAACCAATGTTGTGCATCCGCGAGAGCATCATACTGCTAATGCACTATTACGCCGTGATGCATGATTGAGAATGCATCACTAAACCCATGTTGCATAGCCGAGAATGTATTATAGTGCTAATGCACTATTATGACGTGATGCTTGATTGAGAATGCATCATTCAACCAATGTGCGCATCTGAGAATGCATTATAGTGCTAGTGCACTATTATACCGTGACGCATGATTGGGAATGCATCACTGAACCAACGCTGCATATCCGAGAATGCATTATAGTGCTAGTGCAAATATATATATATGCGATGTGGCCTATATGTTGGAGTATACTTGATGCATAAGTATCAATATGCTTGTAGCTTAACCGATGAAGCTTGAATGTACATGAGCGGTGATGCACATATATATATGTGCGATGTGGCCTATACATTGGAGCATACTTGATGTTTAAGCATCAATATGATTATAGCTTAGCCCATAAAGCTTGAATTATGCGAAAGCATCATTCAATTTTTTTTCGTACTCGAGAACACATATTTGCATAGTAAATAACGATAGTTATGCAAAAGCTAGTGCATACCTTGTGAAAGTCCTTCAGCCTATAAGGACTAGGATTTGCTTGGCCTTTGGCCTTGCGATGAAGTGGGAATTGATATTGGCTTTTCCTTAGTAGGCTTAAGTTGCTTGTTCCTTTTGAATTGACATTTTGATGAACTACGTTCATGCGTGATCCCTTCAAGGTACGGGTTGGGTACGTAGGTAGCCGCAATGCAATGCATTAAGGTGCAACATCTTGTCGCTCATATCATCTAATTTGGAGATGATTGTGACGCTTTGGTAACTCGTATCATTTAGCTTGGCAATGCTAAGACAAGAGATGATTGTTGCCACACTTGATGAGGTAGTTGCAATTCCATTCGATGGATTTTTCATACTTCCGAGCAACCGTTACGGCATGGAATGTCATGTGCATGGATGCTGCACCCTTGGAAAGAGCAAGACCAGTGCATACTCCAGCGCATGGTCGAAACGGAATTGATAAAACGAAAAATTAGGCTTGAAATGGCCTAGGTGCTAGTCCAAGGCATGAGTCAGGCCTGGACAATGCTTATAAGTATGTGATACTTTTCCAAAGGAATTCACCATTGGCTTTAATGGCCCTTTACCCTTTGCAGAATAAGTGTGTGTTGGAATATGGGGTATGGAAACTACGTTTCGAGTATTATGCTTGCGAAACATGCTTGGAAAGGCAAATCTAACTTCATTTGCCAACAAGAAGTTAAGCTTCAAGGTCCCGTTACTATATTTTAAGCCGTGCATCGGGGAGTTCTGTCCTTCCCAACGCATAACGCCGGAGGCGGAATTTTCCGGTCCGTGACAAATGGTATCAGAGCAAGTTCCGAGAAAACACTAGGGACTGTGCGTTTTGGACTCGTCAAGTGAGTGTTTGTAATGCGACTACAGAATATTTCCTTCAAAAAAAAAGGAAAAGGGTTGGAAGAGTAGGCCAAGTGTTACGCAAAAAGAAAAGTTTGTGACTGCTAGGCCAGTTACTTTGTAAGTTTGTGTTGGAAAATCAGGCCAAGCGCCTGTGCTAAGAAAAATTGTAACTACTACGATAGTTACTTCGCTGATATTTGGACGCGCTCGAGTGTACAATGAGTTTTCCATGCCTTATTAGACTCTTTTACCAAATTGTTGGTAACCCGGAAGACCGTCGTTGGAACGGTGGTAGAAAACGGGAATGATCATCCCCACCCGTTGTTGGAACGGTGTGTGTTGTCATGCCTGCTAGCTCCCACTTACGAGTGGCAACCCGGAAGACCGTTAAATGTAACAGTAGGCTTGCATACAACTACTTTGCCAATTGAATTTGGTTCTCACAGTACTAAGTAAAATATTGCTTTTCATATTCGATGACCCTTTCAACTCTTGTGAAATTTGGGGATTCTTAAGTGTATGGTATGGGATGTCCACTTGAGATCTCGTTTTTTGAGTAAATCATTTTGCATTCTTGAGCATGTAGGATGAGACATATGTTTGGGATCCAAATTAATTTTCTTGGTAGAGTTGTAAAACCTTTTCTGATCCTCGAGCATACTGTATGGGACGTACGTTTAGAAGGTCTTAATCGGCGTTTACGACAACTACGGACCCTATTAGGATTCCGGGATATACGGAATGGAACGCATATTCCGAGGGTTCTAATTTGTGTTCATTAACAAACATTAGACCCTTGCAGGATTTCTGTGCATCTTGGTATGGGACAGAGGCGCAGAAAATCGAAATCGATGAAGCTTGTCCACAATAGTTTTAGAGTTGAGTTAAATTTCGGGAACGAAATTTTTTGAAGGTGGTAAAAATGTAACACCCGAAATTTTCACATGACGCTTACTCAGGGATGCGTCATGACCTGGGATGAAGCTTCACCCTAAGATTATAAAGCTCACTTAGGATTGCATCAGGGTTTGGATGCCTTGACCTCGAATTATAGTGTTAAGGTCATATTACGCGTGATGCATATTCGAGAATGCATCACAAGTCAAAAATAACCCTTAACCGGGAAAGGCACAAATGGCCTTGAAGCATATCCACGAGCGCATCATAGCGCTAATGCACTAATATGCCGTGATGCATGGTTGAGAATGCATCACTAAGAAAATGTTGCGTATTCGAGAATGCATCATAGTGCTAATGCACTATTATACCGTGATGCATGATTGAGAATGCATCATTGAACCAATGTTGCTCATCCGCGAGAGCATCATAGTGCTAATGCATTATTATGCCGTGATGTATGATTGAGAATGCATCACGGAACCCATGTTGCATAGCCGAGAATGCATTATAGTGCTAATGCACTATTATGCCGTGATGCATGATTGAGAATGCATCACTCAACCAATGTGCGCATCTGAGAATGCATCATAGTGCTAATGCACTATTAAGCCGTGATGGATGATTGAGAATACATCACTCAACCAACGCTGCATATCCGAGAATGCATTATAGTGCTAATGCACTATTATGCCGTGATGCATGATTGAGAATGCATCATTGAACCCATGTTGCATAACCGAGAGCATCATAGTGCTAATGCATTATTATACGGTGATGCATGATTGGGAATGCATCACTGAACCCATGTTGCATAACCGAGAGCATCATAGTGCTAATGCACTATTATGCCGTGATGCATGACTGAGAATGCATCACTGGACCAATGTTGTGTATCCGCGAGAGCATCATAGTGCTAATGCCCTATTATGTCGTGATGCATGACCGAGAATGCATCACTAGAAAGTGTAGTAGATGAACGCCATGTATCCTCCTTATATCCACTTGTATAAATGCAAATAAAATGTATATAGGGAGGAGGTGTTGGCTAGAAATTGATGATGCTTAGATATACTAACTAGGAAGTGAAATAGCCTTAGTTATGCCAGCCAGTTAGCAGATTAGCCTAGAGGCGCCAACCAGTTAGCGGATTAGCCTATAGGCGCTAACCAGTAAGCGGATTATCCTAGAGGCGCCAACCAGTTGGAGGATTATCCTAGAGGCGCCAACCAGTTGGAGTTTTTGCCTAAGGTGCAGTCGGTGGATGTCACTTTCCTTTATGTTATTTATTTGTTAAAATGTGAATAAAACCTATATAGGGAGGGAGCTTTGCTTGAATGTGCATGAGAGGCAATGCATATATATATGTGTGTGTGTGTGTGTGTGTGTGTATGTGATGTAGCCTATATGTTGGAGTATACTTGATGCATAAGCACCAATATGCTTGTATCTTAACCGATGAAGCTTGAACGGTGATGATTGTTGTCACACTTGATGAGGTAGTTGCAATTTCAATCGATGGATTGTTCATACTTCCTAGCAACCGTTACGGCGTAGAATGGCATGTGTCTGGATGTTGCACCCTTGGCAAGAGCAAGACCAGTGCAGACTCCAGTGCATGGTCGAAACAGAATTGATAAAACGAAAAATTAGGCTTGAAATGGCCTAGGTGCTAGTCCAAGGCATGATTCAGGCCTGGACAATGCTTATAAGTATGTGATGCTTTTCCAAAGGCATTCACCATTGGCTTTAATGGTCTTTTACCCTTTGCAGAATAAGTGTATGTTGGAATATGGGGTATGGAAACTACGTTTCGAGTAGTATGCTTGCAAAGCATGCTTGGAAAGGCAAATCTAACTGTATTTTCCAGCGAGAAGTTAAGCTTCAAGGTTCGGTTACTATCTTTTAAGCCGCGCATCGGGGAGTTATGGCATGCCCAGCGCATAGCGCCTGAGGCGGAATTTTCCGGTCCGTGACAGTTAGTAACTATGAGTTGAAAATTGTGTGGAACAGACAGCAAATCCTTAGACATGAACCAATAAAAAGCCTCTTCTTCTCCATCAACAAGCTTTTCATCTTCTATTATTCCTTTGCCCTTACCACTGTCTGAAGCTCCCTCATTGCCACTTTTATTTGTAATATCAGTGACAGCTATACCCCTATCACTACCTTCATTAGTAGTAACAGTAGTAGTTATTTCAGGTTCCTCTTTATCATACGGACATCCCTTCTCACTAACAGAAGGCACAACGTAATCTTCTTCGTATAAAGGAGGTGAAAATCGAGGAACAAATGAAAACTGAGAAGTAGATGCACCAATACTCATGCCATATTCCAAAAAGATATATTGATCCACTAATTCATTAGTTCTAATCTCTTTCGAATCTACAAAAGAATCCGCGGGTCCAACAGATTGATCCTCATGACCCTCATGGGTACCTACGAGTTCAGAATCTACAGGCGCAATAAAAATATCTCGCTCCTGGTTTGTTGATTGAAGCGGAACATTTTGTCCCTCATCACCTTTCTCAAATTCATCATTATCAGAGCCAAAACCTTCATTTCTTTCAATATTTTTTGGAGAGGAACTAGTTGTATCAAGGATTTCCCCTTCCTCCCGCTCTGTAGAAGTACGAGACGCAATCTTGGTCCTTTTATGACCCTATCAACATCCAATTGATAAGAAGATAATTCAATAAATACAATTCAGATATATTCTTACAAATTCATTTAAATAATTAATACCTTTCTTCACATAGAAATAACCTTTCGTTTCTTGTCCGCATCACTTTCAGAATCTTCTTCCACTCGAGGTTATATGAGACAACAACAAATTAAGTAATTTTTAAAGATGAAAGTTAAACATGAGAACTAAATATTAGAATCATACCTACCCTTTCATCATAATTGAAAGAAAAACCATAAAAGTTTAATTGCCAAGGGAAGTAAATATACGAACCAGAAGTAAGGTTGTGAACCACGATATCTTGTACAAAACCATAAATCCAGGGACCTTCGATTACCAAAGGAGTACGGTACCACCTGAAGTCATGATCATCACAAATTTTTTCTTTTAAGGTTTGTTGCGTCCAGGAATAACTTTCAACTTGGAACTATCAATTTCCCAAAGCAAGCGAAAACCTTCACCACCTCTTCGGCCCGAACCAATACACCATTTCTTATAATTCTTCGCAGCCATAGCATCAGCATAAGTAGCATGGAAATTTTCTACAGTATAGTATTTACGTTCCATAGGATTAAGAACATAACTTTTGAGATTCGTTTCCCCCTTGATACGTTTATGGCAGTCATTTAATACACACCAACAATTTCTATTATACTGAGCAATGGAACGACCCGCATAATGATCATCTACTTTCCTACGACCTGAAAGAACTTCGTACTGAAATGAATCTCCGCTCTTGTATAAAGGAAGCTCCAAATCTGCATCCAATGCGCCCGCAACTATCAACAATTTATCTGCACTGTATGGGAACATCCTTATCATATCAAGCGTTATTTCATCACCATCAGCGGTCATAAAAATAAACTTTGAAATCATAGATTGTGTATTCTCTTAAACTCATTAAGATCCTCAAATCTGAAGCTTAAATTATCACTGGCCCGCTTGTTACTAGGAGAAGAAGTTTTCCTTGTCGCAACAGTAACTGTACTTGCAACATTCGATAAAGCCTGCGCGCGATGAATCACATGAAGGGGATGAGGATCTGAGGGACAAAATTTTCCTCCTGCCTTTGGTTTTTTCGCAAAATATCGAGATGTTTTCTTCTCTGAAGATAACTTAATTTGGTGCGGGACAGATTTAGACGCACCACTACCTTTTTCTCCTGACATGATGAATTCTATCTACAAACAATCAAAAAGGGCAAGAACAATTAATAACAG
Organism: Papaver californicum; assembly: GCA_023531435.1. Taxonomy (NCBI): domain Eukaryota; kingdom Viridiplantae; phylum Streptophyta; class Magnoliopsida; order Ranunculales; family Papaveraceae; genus Papaver; species Papaver californicum. Next base: position 4,005,975 of record JAJJMC010031261.1, on the reverse strand, counting down.
ATTCATCTTGATGGGGCAAATCAAGAACAGATAAAACAGTAGATTAATCATAGATAACTTTTACAAACAAATATCAACCAGAAATTCTTCAAAATTATCATTCTTTTTACCAGCGGAAAGTAATCAGGATATTAATCAAACATAAATACTAGCGGATAATCAATTCTCTATTCGAGAAAATCCAAAGATTAGAACCATGTATTTATTAGGACCATCATTGTTTATCATCAAAGTCCAAGAAAAAGATTAAAGCTATAAACAAGATCATCATCACCATTATTTACCATTAAAGTTCAGTCAAAAAGTTCAACTGACACAAATCAATATTTCAGGATCAGCATTATCATCATTTTTCAAGCAACTTGATCATTAATATCATTGTCATTATTTTTCAAGAAGATCACAAAACCAAAGTTCAAATAAAACCAGAAAATGAAGAAATTTTTTTAACCTGCAACAATGGTACAATCAAAAGTCTTATCAGCAGAAGGCTTGAACTCAGAAAGAAAAAGGTACTCAATCTCGATGAAAAGAAATACTTGATTAATAGAGAAGATCGAGACAGAAAGACTGAAATGATCAGATTCCAAAAATCTCTGAGAAAAAGGTTCTGAAAATGAATGAAGTTAAGCCAAAACTTTATGAAGAAGAAGACAAAGAAGATAGAGAATAAAAGTAATAAAAGAATATGATAAGACTCGATCCTATATGAAGATTTGAAAAAAAATCATCAGAAGAATAAAATCAATATGGGAGAGAAAAATTACTGAAGACGTGTATAAATTTTTCTTTCAAAATTCTACATATGTAGAATACAAAAGAAAAATGGAAAAATTGTGATTACCAAATCTCCACCGTAAACGTGTCAAAATTCCAACATGGGAACATCAGGTTATGATGAAATGAGAAGTATCAAATCAAGACTCAATAGACAATCTCATATCTCAACGAAGATCAACGATTGGAATAAATTTAGACAGTTATTGTTTAAGACATGACAGGTGGTACAGAACTGACACCCTTTTTGCATGACAGACACGTCTCAATCATGCACGTTGTAAGATAAAAGATTCAAAGCATGACACACCGTTCCCAGAACCACGTGCCGAACATGCAATAACATGGAAAAGATTGTACGGTCCAAAAATCTATATGACCTTACCATGTTTATGAAAAAGCTAACGTGGATAATTTAATTGGATAAAAAAAGAAGCGGGACCGCAACAAGGATGCGATTCACCCAACATGAAATCAAACGAGATAAGAAGACCCACATCATACCCGGCGGAATATATAAAAAGTGTGCGGAACAAGTATCATACCAGGATCTAGATAAGAATAAATAACTAGAAAGAAAATTTGGTGGAATCCTTGTGAAATCCTATAAATACCTGACTCAAGGACAGAGAAATGGGTCGAAAAATATTGAAAGAGAATAAAGACTAAGAGAATTAGATTATGTAAGATAAAATAGAATGCATTGCGTAATTTATTTATCATATGTAATCATTTAAATCTTAAATAAATAATCATTTTATCATTGTTTAAATCTTAAATAAATAATCATTTTATCATTGTTTAAATCTTATTTACAATATCTTTTGGATAATATATTCATTTGGTTGTGTTACTATATTTTTAGTAATCACGTTCTACTCAACACACTTTACATGTTTGGAATGAATTTCTGTTTTTTTAACAGGCTTACTTCACCTTATTCTATATAAATTTTGCTCCACTGACCATAATTTCCTTTTCATATTGGTGTTAAGTGTTAATCTAAATAACCATACATTTCCTTTTCATTTTGCTCTTCATTTTGCTCCAAAATTTACGACTGTAAAATAGGTACCTGATTATTGGGAAATGAACCGACACCCATTAATTTATGTCCGGTTGTAGGTTCTAAAAGTGGACCTATTAGTAAATTTATTTGGAATGGTAAACTTCCATGTTTTAATTGGTTTTACTTGAGATAAACTGATATTTATCTTTTTTTCAGTATTTTTAATGGTTTTGACTTATAGATTTTTCACATTTTCTGATGCAGCGGATAATAAAAAAAAAAGAAAAGATTTTGTTCAGACTTCAAATTCCTAGGAATATCGACTATGTAAAACGATAATTATTAAATAATTAAACTTGAATAAGTCTAAGAAAATAATTCTTATTAATCAAATCAACTACTTAAAACAATATATGGAGGACTCTTTTATAGACTTGGGGAAAAACCCTAACTTGCTAGTCAAGAAAGGATGAAAAAACCCCTTAAACCGATTCAACCCCTAATTTGTTATTTTTGGGAAATTTTGGTCGACCAAAAATAATGAAAGTACTCGTAAAATATAACTATTTTCCGTAAACGGCGACCCAAACGCACTCCTCACGAAGAAGTTATTAACAAAACAAAAACTTTCCTAAAATAGCAAAAACGCCTTTTTGAAGCCCTAAACGATGGAATTTGGCTAAAATATGAAGACCATGCAACACTCGGGTCTTTAGCCTCCAAATAGGCTATAGCCTGCTCATGTGCATCATTCTCCCAGGGTTGAGAGATATTCACCCTCGAATTTTCTTAGTCATCATCATAATTATCACTATTATACGACACCAAGTGTTTGACATTAAAAACATCATAAGTCCATATGTGACTTGGAAGCTTTAACTTGTAGGCATTAGGATTAATCTTCGCGACAATTTCCAAGGGACCAATCTTGCGCGCCTTCAGTTTGTTATACTCGTCAACTGGAAAACGACCTTTTGTTAATATTTCCCATACGAAATCTCCTACTTCAAAATCCACAACTCTGCGTTTCTTATCTGCTGCCTCCTTATACCTCTCATTAGCTCGAAGTAACTGTTCTTCAGCCAACTTTTGAACCAGTTGCAACTGTTGGATACGTTCTTCAGCACAAATTTCAATTCTCTTCAGATCAGGAATAGGTGCTAAATCTATTGGCGCTCGTGGATTGTAGCCATAAACAACCTCGAACGGGCTCATACCCAGACTAAGGTTTACTGAACGATTAAATGCAAATTCATCTTGGCAAAGTTTCTGATCCCAACTCTTTGGATTGTCTCTAACCATACACCATAGTATATCACCCAGCGAATGATTCACAACTTCTGTTTGGCCATCACTTTGAGGATAATACGCATTACTGAAGTTAAGTATTGTATTAGCTAATTTCCACAAAGTTTTCCATAAATAACTATGGAATCTTGTGTCTCGGTCACTAACAATTGAACATGGCAATCCATGTAGACGATACACTTCACGGAAGAACAATTCAGCTACCTTTAGTGCATTAGTAGTCTTCTTGCAAGCAATAAAAGGAGAAATTTTTGAAAAACGGTCAACAACTACAAATACTGAATCATGACCCCTCTGAGTTCGAGGTAAACCCAATACGAAATCCATGCTCAAATCTGTCCAGGGTTGACTTGGAACTTTCAATGGCATCTTTAACCCTGCATTAGTTTCTTTTCCTTTTAAAAATTGATAGATTCAACATTTATCCACGAATTTAGCAACTTCAAGACTCATTGTTGGCCAATAATATGACTTCGAAACAAGTTGGAAAGTATTGTCCCTTTCTATGTGCCCCTCGTCATGTAACTGCTTAATAATCTTCAATCTGAGACTAGAATCAGGAATACACAATTGGTTACCTTTGAAGAAAAATCCTTCATGCATAAGGTAATCACTTCATTCGCCTAAAATGATATCATCCACAATCTTCACAAAGTTTGGGTCGGTTAGAATATGGTCAGAATATGAATCAAAATCTATTACCTCAGTTCGCATGGTGTTGAGTATCACATTCCTTCGGCTTAAGGCATCAACAACTTGATTCTGCGACCCAACTTTGTGCTTCAGTACAAAAGTGAACTCTTGCAAATAACCAGCCCACTACCATATCTAGAAGAAAACTTTTCTTGACTATTGATGTTCTTCAAAGAATCAGATCAGAAAACATAATAAACTCGTTATGAATTAGATAATGACGCCAATGCTTCAAGGCTTGAACTATAGTATAAAACTCCATATCATAAGTATTGTTGTTGAGATTAGCACCATTCAACTTCTCACTAAAATGCGCTACAGGTCGTCCTTCCTGACTCAAAACAACTTCAGTTCCCACCTTCGATGCATCATAGTGTAGTTCAAACGGCTTGCTGAAATCAGGTAACACCAACAATAGTGCAGTTATCAGCTTTTTCTTGACAGCTTCAAAGGCTTCGTCATCTTCCTCAGACCATGAAAGCTTTCTTCCATTCATGCATTTAGTAATGGGTGCCATAATGGTGATGAAGTGGGGAATAAAGCGCCGGTAAAAGAAGCGAAACCATGGAAACTCCTTACCTCGTATAATGTAGTAGGTGTAGTCCAATTTCTCATAACTTCAACCTTGCACTCATCTACCTTGATTCCATCCTTGGTGAAGACATAACCGAGAAATAAAACTCGATCGGTCATGAATGAACACTTTTTGATGGCCGCAAATAATTTCTCCATGCCTAGAACTGAGAGCACTTCTCGAAGATGTTGAAATGCAAGTCCATGTTAGCACTATAAAGAAGAATATCATCGAAATAAACAACCACAAAAGTACTGATAAAGGGTTTGAGTACTTGATTCATGATACGCGTAAATGTACTTGGCGCATTGGTCAACCCGAATGGCATAACCAACCACTCATATAATCCTTCTCGAGTTTTGAAAGCGGTCTTCCACTCATCACCTTCACGAATTCTGATCTGATAGTACCCACTCTTCAAGTCGAGTTTGTTAAACACCTTCGCTCTACACAACTGGTCTAACAAGTCATCCAATCTGGAGATTGGAAAACGGTATTTGACTGTGATTTTGTTGATGGCTGACTGTCAACACACATTCTCCATGTTCCATCTTTCTTTGGAATCAGCAAGGTTGGTACTGCAAAAGGACTTAGACTCTGTTGAATAAATCCTTTCTGTAGCAAATCTTCCACTTGACGACGAAGTTCTTCATGCTTCTTAGGACTCATTCTATAATACGCTTTATTTGGCAAGCTTGATCCAGGAACGAGATCAATACGATGTTGTATATCCCAGAGAAGTGGTAGCTCGTCCGGCAACTCGTTATGAAAAATATCCATAAATTCCTTAATTAAAGGTTGAGTTGCAATGGGGATATTACTTTCATCTTGTTGTTCTTTTTTTTTCCAATCAACACATACAATTCACCTGCATCTTCTACCTCATCTTAAAACTACTTAAACGACAAGAGATTGGTAGCTTCTCAAGTAGATGGTGTAGGTGCAATTTCATTACTGGGTACTTGTTGGTATTTTCGAAGAATAACCTCTTGTGGAACATCGGCTTAAAAAGTGTTACAGATATCCCGAAAAATTACTAAAGGAACCCCTCATTTGAATAAGGGCATCCCAATTACTAAAGGCACCCACCAGCTGTTTCAAGGAACCCACATTCTTTAAATTTGAAACTAAATTTGGCGGGAATTTTTAAATCTCTTAAACTGTCAAAACTGTGTACAGATTTGGAAGGATATTTTTAGAAGTTTTAAGTTTAAGACAAGAATTATTTGCTTATCTTATAATAAGGAATTTGAATGAGTTTTGGAAACTCAAAGAATCACAGAATCTCATTCTCGCTAAAACAGGGAGGTTATTATTCCCGAGAATCATGATTATTTCTATTTGTACGATTGTATCAAAGAATATCTAGCAGCAACTAAGAGAAACAAATCATCGAGTCTTATTTAAAGAAATAAATCACCGAGAGTAGTTGTTAAGGGAAGAAAATAATTCCCGATCAAAGAGGTTATTGCCGAGAATATGATGGAGAAGATCTGTGAATTAAAGAGAAGATTTGAGGGAGTTATTGAAGAGATATGGTGATGTAGTATATAAAGGGGTCGAAGAGAAGAAAT